>QBDW01001082.1:0-17079 GCA_003261595.1 Maconellicoccus hirsutus
TTTTTGACCACGACCCCGTAGAGGCAAAATTTTGAAAAAAATATATGATATCTAGATGTTGAAAATACATCTGAAAAATGAGGTTTGAAAATTTTACCGAGTAAGATAGACACCTAAAAAAAATGAATAAAGTCAAAAACGCCCGCTTGGAAGGGAAAAAATTAGAGTGGGAGGTTGCTGATTTTTTCACGGAAGGCCTTTGTAAGGTTCTATCATATACCAAAATTTCAATTAATTTTAAAAAAAAATCCTATCTGATTTTCGAAAAAAAATTATTTCTCAAAAACGGGTGGGGAAGGGGGAGCTGAAATTTTGGTTTTGAACGTTTCTCGCTGGTACTCACCTACCACCTAAATATCATAAAAATCTGGACCCTAAGGCAGATCGCTTATGCTTATCTGCTTATAGCCTTTCGACTGAGGGAGAAAATGTCGATCTGAGAATTTGAAGTTGTACGCAATGTTCTAGGTGCAAAAGAAACGACACAACAACAACAAGGAGGAAAGGGGGAAAGCCCGAAAACTTTTACCACCAGACCCCGAACCCTGTTTCACTCCAACCGGTCAAATCTTTATTTAAAATTAACCTTCCAAATTCAGATTTCATAATAGAGTCCAAGCTGTCTTCGACTGTTCCCCATTTCTTGGTGAGTTTTCACATCACCTCATTTCTTCGACTTTTCAAAGGCCCATAACCAATTCACGTGCCACGTGACCCTCGGCGACGAAAATTACCCTCGCAACACCTCCTATTCAGAATACGAATAAACTCACGACAAAGTAATGACTCGTTCGTTGGCAAATAAAAAAATACGCGTCGTCGCGAACGTTAAAAACATGGAAAAATACCACCGTCGCGTCTGCCGTTACACACTCGGCCCCAAAAAAGCCCCATGATGTGATTTTTTTCGACAGATTTACGCGGTTTTTTCTTTTTTTTTCCGTCGTAAATATATAACGATATGAAACGAGTCAATAGGGGCTCGAAGGTTATACTTTTCTTTATTTGTACTGATTAACGCACAATGGGAACTAGTTTATCGAGGGGTGTATTTCCATAAATACTTTATAGCCCTTTAAATAGCGCAATATAAATCGATCAAGCGGACCCCGATCGGGTGAAGATCTTTTGTAAATATAGACCGATTATTAAGTATACACGTATACCATAGTATATCGAACGATTAGCGGAGCGATTGGTAAAGGCGGACGGCGGGGGCCACCGGTGACCAAATGTCATGCAATTAAACGACGCCCGAAACCATGATTAATGCGCGCGTAAACCGCGGCGCCGAAACGTACTCGTCGTTGGTTGGTGAAAGGCGCGACTTTTGAAGCATTTTCTTAATATATACAGCACCACACGGAGATGGTTACGTTGTGAAATATACGCGATATCGAGAAAAAGCAAGGGTGGAAATGACTACGCTTTACGATTTGTACGTAATAGCGTTCGCCGGCGCAGGGTAAGATATTATTATCAAATTTAACGGGTAATTACGCTTTTGTCGAGAGACGTAAAAGAGGAAACGGAGGATAATATAAGTAGGCTTATACGAATCGGAAACGTCGTCGGCGTCACCGCTGCTACCGCCTTTCGTACTATTTCTTCTTTCTGCTTTAAATGTTTAACGCGTCTTATGATCCGTAAAGTAAACGTACGAAGGCGGTAACGTTAACCTGTTGTTTGAATATCGCGTCACTCGTGGATGTAATATTTCTTCGCACGCATCGCGTCGTAATTCGCGATGAAAAAAAAAAAAAACACCCGCGTAATCGTAGGGTGTTTCGGTAAATACCATTTTTGCCGAGTTTTTCCCCGAAATAAGGCTTACCTTTGGGTGGTCTCTGTATATCGAGTCAATCGAACGTGAAATTTCTCCTCAAAAGCCCCTCTTCGGGGAGATAGCGCGGATCGTCTGACATTCTCGCGTAACCAGAAGACCCCCGGTATATTTACCGGTTTTAATTATTTTTGAATAGTTGATGAACGTCGAATATCTCGAGGCGCTTTTCAGCGCTCCCGACATGCTGGTTTAAATATTAAAACGCGTATACGCGACATGATAAAAAATAATCTTAGTCGTATATATGTACCGCGCTTGAATTACGCATTCATAATTTACCCACGAGCACGACACCGCCACTGCCTCTCCATCGACGTTGTATATGTGTACGTAACTACGTACGTACACTCGCTATGTACTTTTGTTTACACAATATATCCCCCTTGTTGTCGAGGTCACCTGTGTATCACACATAGGTACATACATATATTTCACTATACTCGTATACCTCATTCTGGGTACTGTGACTGTGGAAATTTCGTTGCAAGCTAGCCACCGCGCGCCGCTACGTCGCCGCCGGACTCGAATACCTGTCATCGCTGATGGAAACGTACTAATTTATGGTTAACGTTAAGGTTTTTTTTACTGTCACGAAATGGCGAAACGAGAGCGGTAAATTTGAACGATTATCCGAACCCAAAGAGTACTTTTAGGGATACCTATTCGAAAAAGCGATGTTGAAGAAAAACTCACAACCAAATGTAGTAACGTTGCCAATTACCATCTTGATAAGAAACAGTTGATTTTTCACTAACGCTGAAGTTACCGTTTCAAAGTGGGGTGAGAGGTTCGCCCCTCCTCCCAAATGATTTGAGTTCATCGAGCTTGCACTTTTTTGGAACGAAAATATCAGTTGACATAGAGTTGGGGCAACCCCGAAAATCGATATTTCGATCAAAAATCCAGACAAGTTTTTTTTTCTGAGACAATTTTGAGTAATGACGCTCAAATTTGAGCGGTTTTTTGAGTTTTTTCTCAAAAATGATCGGTACATCAAAATAGGCTAAAATTTCACAAAAAAATCAAAAATAACGTTAAAACTATTTTAGAGTCGATTTTGAGCATTTCACGTTTTCAGATTTGATTGAGGTTTTTGAGTTTTTTTTCGAAAAGGGTCTTGCAATACATTAAAACGAGTTAAAAATTTTACAAGAAATCCAAAAATCGCAATGAATTTTTTTGAGCAATTTTTGAGAATTTTAAGCTCAAATTAAATCGGTATATGCTCAAAATTGACCCAGAAAATAAAACTTTAAAATTTTGGCCTTTTTAAAAATTTTGCAAGGAATTCAAAATTTGCAATGATTTTTTTGAGCAATCGTTGAGAATGTCAAGCTCAAGTTTGAGTCAGTATATGCTCAAAATTGACCCAGAAAATAAAACTTCTGAATTTTTGACTTTTTCATGGAATTTTAATCTATTTTGATACAGCTCGGGACTACTTTTGAGGAAAAACTTTATAATTCATTCAAATTTGAGCTTAAAATTCTTAAAAATTTCTCGAAAAAAATTCATCGGAGTTTTTGTTGCGTTTTTTAGGCTCCAGTCTCCCTTCGAGCTCGTACAAAAATTTAAAATACCGATTTTCGGGGTTGCTCCATCTCTATTTACAGGAATCCAACTGATTTTCTCGTCCCCCAAAAATGCAAGCTAAATCCGGTTTTTACAGCACTTTTTACCGTTTGGAATGTACACTATACCTCTTTTTTTTTGACAATTTTCATCTCGGTTTAATCCCTGGTGGTACTTTTGAAGAAAAACCTGCAAGTGGATGAACGTATGGGAGTGCAGAAAAATTATCTTTCCTGGTTCCTTACAACTTTTACCAAAAATCTACCTTGGTTGGTTCGTTCACAAAATTCCTCCCTCTCCTATTAGATTTGACCTTTGAAAATAAAAACCAAAAATGACGGAAATAAATACTTAATCTCCTTAAGAGCCCGAATTTTGCAGATTCAAGATTGAAGACTTGACCTGCGATGAAATTGCAAAATGTTGAGAGTTGGTGTATTAAAACATTATACGTATTCGCACACTGCATCAAAAGATGCATAAAATTAGCTCTCCGCGTTTGTAAAAAGCGAGGAAAACTACATCGACGTTGGAAAAAAAATGAAGAAATTTTTTAATGCCGCAATTCGGCGAGCGCTCGAGGGAAATGACAGCGACGCGAAACAGCAGACGGGAATAATTTAGGAAATGAGAAAATACACTTCAAACGGGACAAGCAGGAAAGACAACTGAAGTTTTCGAACAAAAGGACTCTCGTATTTCAATTCATGCGTGTTATCAGTAGAGCATTTTCTACAGAACGCGAAACGACACCGCGTAGACGAAGGGTAACTTGCCGCTGTCTGTTTTCGAACACAACGTAAGGACGTGTACGAGTCGGCAAAACGAAAAACGGGCAGGAAGACGAAATGGAGTTGCAGAGTTTGGGAAATATGGTTAAAGAGCCCCTCTGTTGGGCGTTTGATGTTTATCGCACGAGATCCTGCTCGCTTGAAGACATCCTTCGAGATGACCGTCGTTGATAGCGGTATCGCTCTCTTTTTTTCCGCCGCTCAACTTGGCCGCCTCTTCGGGGCTTTTTTTGGTACTCTCGACGACGACGACGGTTTCGTGATATTTCGTCGAGCGCGACAACGTAGATCCGGTCCGCGATAGAGATGCGTACTCGCAAAAATTACTACGCGCCCTTCTCCGCCCCGTGTACGTCGTACCACGGAGAGTTATTAATTTGCAGATGCACGTATATCTCGACGCGTAGTAGTATGGGCGATACTTGCGTCGAAGCTGTGCTTTTACCCTTCCGCATCGGCGACTACGTGCATATAACTTGTAGTACGCGAATTTCCACCCACAACACGCATCATCCGCGTAAAAAAAGATTAAAAGTACGATGCTAATTCGCATTTCACGAACCGTTGATTTGAAAGCACGATATAGCGCCGAACCGTTCCAGGCGCTCTTGTACCAGTCGAAAACACATCAACGGTGCACGTCATTAGTGCAACTTTTAAAAGACTGTTTATGTAAATTAAAATGCTAAAAAAAATACAAAGTGAAGGGAACGCAATACGTACTTTCATCAGAAATTGAAATCTACACGTTTGTTAAATTCGACCCAGTGCACCATCAAGGGAAGATACGTTTTACGGGCTAGTACGTTGAATTATTTAACGAATCAAATCCGTATACTTGGACCGGATGTGATTTCTTTCCCTATCATCATCACTAAGAAAGGTTCGCGATACTCGATAATGAAAAAAAAACCAGCGCCGTTATTTCACTTGCAAAAAAGTTGCATTTGACTTCAGTCTAATAAGGTCATCTACTACGGTCACCAAAGCGTATCGTTCAAAAATCGCAAAAGAGTCCAACTGGAAAGACATAAAATTTTTGCGATATTCCATCGAAAGGGGACCATTTCCCGATCCCGAAACCACCATCACATTTTTGAGATCAAATTGCCAATCCGATTCAGGGGTTGTCAAAGTTGCAAAAATTGAACACCTATTCTGTCACTTGTTTTGATTAAGAAGTCTCGACAGGGAGGGAGTAGAGGGGCGGTTTTGGTCTCAAATTACTCGTATAAGATCACTTTAGAGATATTGACCCACGATTATCCTCATTCAGTGGTTGTCAACATTTTAGTGCTTCTCAAAGTTGAAATTTTTGGTTTTAATTTTTTCAACTCGCGCAATCGTACGATAATTACGACAAAACGAATTATCCAATTAAGGAATAGTTCAGACAAAAAAGTTTTGCCTTCTAACGAGGATTTCAAAAATGTGTCAGTTTTTTTCCTATCGTTGATAGAACCCGAGATAAGGGGAGAAGGGTGAAACTTGACTTGTGAAAACATGATACTGTGTTGAAATGAATTGAAATGTAAATTATTTCTGAACTAAATTATGACGCTGAATTTTATTCAAAATGAATTACCCAATTCAACATAACTTAAATCCTCAACTTCCTTTGAATTATACCACTCACCTCACCCACTCACTCCTCCCCTCTCACCATATAGTGTAGTCATAAAAGGCTTTGGGGTAGGAGTATTCCGAATCAATCGAATTAGTATTTGGTTAGTGGTATATTAACGATTTTCAGTGGAAAATCAATAATCATATGACAGGGGAGGTGTTCCACCGCCAAAAACGGGGGTTTTACCCCCAAGAAATCCGTTTTCCTCCTATATCTTTTGAAATACCGATCTTACGGTGAAAATAGTTATATATTATCTTAATTTATATGAAATTATCTATCAAATAAGCTATAGAAAAATGTTGTATATTCACTGGGGGTGGAGCTAGAGTATCGGCAATATGGGGGATTTTAGGAAAATTGAGTTTTTTGCATATAGCTTATCTCCTAAAGTATCGAATATAGAATGAAATTGATCCTCTTCATTTTTGATTTACATCAAATTTACTATCACTCAAGTCAATTCATTTTCCCCTATTTTATTCCATTGATAAATACGACGTTCAGATTGAGATGCCATCCACAACTTTTGTCCTTAGCCCCTTTTCACTCCCGATGGCTCTGATACTAAAATCCATGTAGCTCCCCTGCCACTGTGCGATCACAAAAATGCTAGATTTGGAGCTCAAAGTATACAACCAGCGATAACTCTGGTAATGAGATCAGCGTCCGGTTGTTGAGCACATTTTCCTAGCGCGATTACAAGCAGCAGGTATATGGTTTCGAGTAATCTTCACGAAACTTTTTCCAAAGTACAAATTAATAACTGATTGTCATGCTTGCATTCTACGTTGATGAACCCCTATCACGGAATACAACTGACGGAAATAGGCTTTCTTCGTGAATTCCGCGGAATTTTCCATTCGTCTATTCGTGGTAGGGAAATTCATTAAAACTCTCCCTCCACCGATTACTGCTATCAAACACTTCATCGCCTTTAATTCACACCCGTCGACTAACTATCGCAAGATACGACGATTAATTTACGAAAGGTTTTCGTGGCGAGTAAACCACACACGTCGAAGGGATTACGGGGCAGTACCGCGGAAGAGAGGAATTTTAAAAGTCATCGTATTTATTGGATTTTTCGTGGTGGCCGCCGCCTCCGCTCATACGCTACGAATCCACGATAGGAAAAGAGACCACGCCGTTATAAACGAAGACCGAGTACACAACCGTACAAAAAACGTCAAAGCTTACAAACGCGCTGAGAAAATACCTATACACTCTGCCATAATGGAAAATGGAAAATGTTTTTCATTGCAGCTTAATGGAATGGCGTGATAGTAGATGATAAAAAAAAGAATCGACGTACACGACTACGCGAACACGGGCTGCGGAGGAGTACAAAACAGCGCGCCGAACGAGCTAAAAAAAAAAAAGGATCCGGCAGAAGGTGGAGGAGTGCCATTAGCTGATGAGAGAAGCCGGTGGTTCCCCCTTTTTCGCGTTTTTATTTTCACCTCTGACTGGTACACTATATATACAGGGTATTTCAGCAAAGCCCTTGTTGCTGTGTATATACGCCTTCTCCTCTTTTAACCCCCGCCCTCTTCTGTGTTACCCCATCGTACACGTCTCACTCTTTAACGTGCGAGTAGTATTTTCGCCTCTTGCGATGTTTTTCGTTGGAAATTCGCATTTATCTCGCGCTCTGTCGCACTTCCTCTTCGTCGCTGGTTCTCCGACGTGTTCTATGTGCAGCTTCATAATCACCACGTACTACATTATTATGATTCTGTTTTTTTTTTCGCTCGCTCGCTCTCTCTCTCTCTCTCGTGTTTATGGGTAAAGTTAAACATCCAAGTAGAAATTATTTTCGCGAAAATTTCTTTTTTCCCTTTTTTTTCTCGCGTTCCTATATTTAATGGTTATTTTAACGGCGTATCGTTAAAGGGGGCTAAGTGTTTACAAAATGCATAAAAGTAATTAATTCGTCGACGAAAGCGTTTATATATAGAGCTCGTTAATATACGAGGGAGTGAAAAAAAGAAAAAAAAGAAATTTTACGCGTGGAAAAACGAGATGTAGAATTTACGTACGTGTACTTGGAATCCCTCTCCGCGGCTTCCCTCGTGCCTCGTCGGGCTTCTCTCTCTCTCTTAATACGCAGCACATACAGGAGTCGATTCAATGGCCGGCTTTTAAGATTAATTTCTAATTTTACGAGCTATATAGCATCGACGACGATGTCGAATGCGTGCCTTTAGTAAGTGGTTAATAAGTATATTGAAGTGCAGTGCCCTGAATCACGTGAAATTTATGCTATATTAAGCGACGTTAGCGAAATGCACGTAATACATAAGTTTTTCGTCATTATCGAGCGAGTGGGCTTACAGAGGGGGGCGGGGAAAAAGCCACATCGCTTGTGCGTTCCACACACCTCCCTTTCGTCCCCCGGCTCACATACTCCTCGACCACGAATCCACACTCTGGCAACCTCTCCTCCGATATGTGCGCCACTACATGCGCCAATCTCTCAACAACAGACCAACTAATCTACCAAGACTAGAATACGCGGCCGCTGTTGCGAGCGTGTCGAATTTTAAATCGCATCTATCGCTGGATTTTTTCCATCTTTTGTCTTCGCTTCGCGCCGTGTTGTCATATGTGTGCAGAGACTAGAGAGCTACGTCGTATACGCGTACATGAGAGTTCGCCACGACGTCGTCCCGCTACGCCCCGACCACCGTGCTTCGTCACCTTCGCCGTCCAACTACCACGAGTAATTACTCGCACGAAAATGAGTTCCTTGATGGCTTATCTATTTCGATTATTAGACTTTGAGCGTCCTTCGCGCAGCGTGATATTTGATACCGTATTTTTCAACTCCGTTTTGGTCTCCGTCGTCGCCGCCAAGTCGAAACGAGCCGCCTTCGTTGCGGCCGCGGCGCACGTCCAAATTAACTTTTACGCGCCGAGATCGGCGTCGCGATCGGAACGTTTTTAAATTTAGTTTAATATATCCTAGGGTTAGTTTTAATTAATCGTGGCCCACGTCTAAGCGGCGCTATTGTTGCGATGCGCGACCTAAACATCGACGCATCGTATTCGTCGCTCTTCAAAATCTCCGTTTCCAAACCAAGATAACATTACGTCTGCGGGTGAAAATAAATACACATTGCTGCGATTCGCGAAATTCGCCGATTTCCTACACTTGCGATCATTCCGGTCAGTGATTGATACGAGTCTATACATCGATCGTCGTCGATCTACTCAAATAATACGCGTCACAACGCACGTCGTAATATATGGTAATCAATCATCTGCGGCTATGTACTTTTAACTCAACGTGACAATAAATCCTTCTCGCCATTGTGCCAACAATATCGATGGCGAATAGCAACCGTAATTGTATTGTCAAAATAATGCTCGTCTGTGTGTTTTGACTGAGAAGTCGAACGAATCTACGCTTTGCCATCGTATTAGAATACCAACGAAAATTACAATACAGAAGAGAGTAATTATCGAAAAAATTTCAATTCCTTTACATCGATATGAGAGGATTTCAACGCGTTCACTTCGCTTGCGTCCAGTTTCAGGGCCATCAAGGGCGAGAGCGGGCCTTGGAGAAATGTTGCGGGCCCCCCTAATATAACACCTACTAACTAAACGAAAGTAAACGAGACGAAAATTCGTCATAAATACAGTACAATTATTCGAAAACCTAATACTCTCAAAACCGAGATATAATTACACTAGATAACACACCCATACACAATCCTCCCTCCACCTTTCGTGCATCAATCTCGATACCAAAATTACGGAAGGACCTAATTCGTGTACGAAGTAAATGAAAAGAGTTAAATTTCATAATCCGTGAGACTAGATAACATCTTAATACAGAGGAAGATGACTTCCGTTAGGAAGATTTTATTTATTAGGTACGTTCGAGAGACCGGAATATGGTGTACGATAGAGCGCGGCGCGCGGATCCCACATAATGGTGAAAAAGCGAGGGGGGTCAACGTAATGGGAAACGTGCACCGCGGAGGAGGTGGAGTAAGCGCTTCTTATTCTCATGGTGACCTCAACAATGGACTATACTAATTATCCAATTGTTGAAACGGTCTGAAACCGAGAGCATCGCTTCGGAAATCTCGTGCGCGTTCTATGTATATTATTTCTATGTACGAGTATGTACAAATATGTACGTACCTACAATTGACGTTGTGTACATGCGAACATGACCCAGCAAGCGTCGTGGTTTTAATTAAAATCGAAACAGCGGTGATGAAATTTATCAACACCCGCTTCCTTGTAAAATGCAGTTCGATAATTATGTTCGATTTATTCGAAATTTACTCGTATTAGCGAAAAGTTGTCCATAAGAGGACATTTGTTTTCCGGTTTTTATATTACCTAGTTTAAGAATTGGTTTATGAGGAAAATGATCATAATAGGAATTATTAGTCGGGGAGCCCGCATAGAAGAGAACGATACCCCCTGCTGATTTGACGGGACATGTTTTTTTTTGAGGAGAAAGCCCTAGAAAATTTATTAAAGTGAAAATCAAAAAAATGAAGTGGGGGCAACTTACAAAATGGCAGCCTTTTTGAATGACGGGTGAGCGTTGTGGCTTCTAAGGGGGGGAGTGGGTGTACGAAAAAATTGATAATAACTAAAAATTTTTCTCATAAAATTTCCTACATATTGAGTTATTAACATTATTCACGTAGAATGTCACGTTGACGAGAAAAATGCAAGTGACCTTTACCATTTGCTCCATAATTGACAAATGAGTAACTTTTCACTTTTTTGCCTGTCACTCAAATTGTAAAAGGTTTACGAGAAAAATGTTAATAACTAAAAATGCTCCTCGTCAAATTTCTCAAAAATTATCATAAGAACGATTTTAACATAACGCAACGCCAGCGAGAAAAACGTGCTCAAAGTCAACTTGTACAGCTTCTTTTACAGAAAATTGGCCAATTTGGCTAATTTCACGCGCGGTTTTCTCATCGGCTTTGCGTTATCTAAAAACCGTTCATATGATAATTTGTGAAAAATTTGATGAAGAATATTTTTAGTTATTACCATTTTTCTCGTAAGCCTTTGACAACTTGAGTTACGGGCAAAAAAGTGAAAAATCACTCACTTGTCAATATGGAGTAAATATGCGATAAAGTTCATTCGCTTTTTTCTCGTCAACGTTACATTCTACATGAATAATGTTAATAACTCAATATGTAGGAAATTTTATGAGAAAAATTTTTAATTATTATCAATTTTTTCGTATACCCACTTTTTCCCCCATTAGAAGCCACAACATTCACCTATCAATCAAAAAGGCCACCATTTTGTAAGTTGCCCCACTTTTTTTTTAATTTTCAATTTAATATGTTCCCCCTAGGACTCCCTCTTCAAAAAAAATCATGTCCCGTCAAATCAGCAGGGGGTGTCGTTCCCTTCTATGCAGACTCCTCGACAAATGCGATAAATTTCCTACAGAAAAAGGTAATTTCTAATTTCGCGCCGAAGCGAGTATTTACGCGAGAATGACCTATTGAGCAATCCTCATACAGCGATTACAAGCAAAACTAATAAAATGCGAAGACAAAGGTAACTTCGAGGGGGTATGCGGGGTTCGTAATAATCCTCGCAGATTAGAAATAACTTCACCCCCGCCACACCTTCGGTACAAAGACCTCGCCATGGTGTTGGCGCACAACTCGACAATTTTTCAATTTTAAAGCGCAGACGAGGACGTGACGTCGAAGTATAGCGGCCTTCGGGGCCTCCGGGGATCGTACATCTCGCGAAGGGGATTTCAAAAGACGGATGAAAAATCGAGTCAAAAGAGAGAGACAGACCATTTGAATAGAAGTAACGCCACCAAGCGCGCTTAGATGACGACGGTATTCGACGCGCGAAAGACGACGACGTACGGAGGGAGATGACGTTTATGGAAATGAAGGGAGGAGTATAGAGGCAAGGCGGCGAGACCGAGCTATGGTAGTTTTGCTCTCGATCTATCATCAAGACGTCTAGGCCTGTCTTAAAGCGAGTCCCGGTCCAACAACCATAATTTATGGCTGCTGGGTCTTCTCGGTGCGCCGTATAAATGTATATATGCGGTCGAGCAACGAAAAACGTCTTAGGTCTTATACAAGTTCCCAGTGCGGCTTCTCTTCTCCTCGGTGCGCGTTTCGCGTGAGGTACATTCATGGCGGCGCGGATGGATTTTGAAATAAAAGCGTTGTCAAGTTGATTAATTAGTAAAACTTTAAGTTATTCAGGCTTCTCTCGCGCCTATTTACCGTGTACCCCGCCCACGTCGACGGCCAATTACGCGCTTCTAACACCGAGCGTTTCATATATAAGGCGTAGGTTGCTTCTTTTTTTTCCCTCTTCCTTCATTTTGGGTTTTTTCCTTCCTTCTACGCGTCTTCTTCAACTGACGTCGCGTACTTCGGTGTTGTATTCGTTACGCGGTCGTGTCGGCGAAAAGGGTGAGATTTTCGTGTGTATTTTTTTCGAGCCTTTCTCGTCTTTTTTTTACGCTTCGGTGCTTGCTATATTTTGACCCAATTTTTTCAATTCGTACATGTACCAACGAGCTCTCAATACCTCAAATTGTACCACCAACGGTCACAAGTTCTAATACGTACGCAGTGAACTTTTAGCTGAAATTCTTTACTTTTTACTAAGTTTCCTCGTTGGCTTGCAATTAAATAAAAAGTTGGAAGCCGAGAAAGAGAATTCCGAAAAATGTCCATCGCAACGGATCCAACCCTAATATTTTAAACGCGTATACTGCCCCAATTATTGATTTTAGAAATGAAAACGTTTCATCAAAATTGTTCCTTGATGTCTCTTCTACACTTTTAGTTATTACAAAAATTCCATTTGGAGCAATCCCCTCTACTCAAATTTAAGAAAACGTTCTTTGAAAAAGGGGGAAATCTGATTTTCTCACATTTTCACGAGAAATATCAAAGATACACCAAAATTTGTAATCACAAAAGACTTACAATCAATGAACGAAGTTGTCTGGGTTTGAGGGGCAAGAGACGCTCTGAGGAGAGGTGTTGTAGCTTGTAAAAACGACGTTTCAAATGTGATATGGAGGTGGGACCTATAAGATGGAGGGTTTGCGGGCAATTTTTTTGCGCTTCGGCTTGAAAGAAAAATTGATTGTCAATCTTCCCAGTTTCTTGTGGAAGCTCGATCTCCCTGCAGCTTTGTGGATGCTTCTGCTTGTGGTTCCTTTTGTTCGAAGTGTATCGCATGTTCTTGAGGAGTTGCTTCTTTTGTAAATCCTCTTTGACAATATTACTAAAATCATAAATCATCTCGCCGTTCTTGGTTTCTAATTTCGCTCAAAATTTATTTGGGTTCTGCGATTGAAATTATCAACAATCAATAGATACAGAATCGTTGGTGAAAAAAAAATAGTAAATCTCGTGCAAAGAGAAACAATCAAATCGTAACATCGAACATCCCCTTTAGCAAATACCATCGAAAAGTAAATTGATTTGGAAAAACGAAATGAAAATACGAGCCACGAGCACATAACACAGTCTACATAAACGTTCTCTAATTGATTTATGTTGTCAGTCGGCTTGTTTACATAAATAACAAAAATGTGAGAAAGGGTTTCGCAGCAGCCGAGCCGAGTTATGATATGGAAATGTTGTATTGTCGACATAATAAAAAGGGATTGTCGTGTACGCTTGTACGGCACCCTATATTTTAATATCGTCCCTCGAGGACTGGCAACATTTCAACGAGGCATTTTGACCATATTGCTTAGCTCGTTTATAGCTTTCTCCACGCTAGTGCGTACTACGTACGTCGTGTTATGACATTTCTCTTCTATAATCGTTTTCATAATTTACCATGGGGCTTATTTTCATCAACTTGTTACTTGTAGGTAGAGGTATCGTAGTACGTGGCGATTTTTTCATTCACCTTGGACCTGCCAAGGCGGCTGATCGATTCGCGTTAATTATACGTTTAGCCGCGTTTTCCGACACCATGACGACATAATCGACGACGACGAAAAAAACTTTTCTAATTTTTGCAACGTCGCCGCGTCGCCGCACCGCTACGTCGTACGCTGCGACGCGAAAACACGAGGAAAAAAACCGAAGAAAAACGTGACGACGCAGATTTCGAAAACGAAAAAAGAAAAAACTCGTTTTCGAACGACTTTAAAAGTAGTTAGAGTAACGCTTTTAATTTCCAGCAAAAGTTGGTATAAGATCAATTAAAAGTTAGGTTGTGGGCCGCCTCTCCCTCGCTTCGGGCCTCTCGAGTGCTCCGGTGTTTTAAAACGTTGACGCAGGAGACGCGCGGTCCGCCGAACGCAGATCTTGGCGAAATAAAATTCCGATAGCGTAAAACAAATTAACGAGATTCGCCTCGAGAACAAAGACAAAAGCAAGAGCGGGAATTAGCGCAGAGTGCAAAAGCGACGAGCGCGGTCGTTAATTAAGAAACTCGATGGGAGCGGCGTATTTGCCTGAAAATTACGTCCGACGTTCTACCGCGCTGAAATCGTTCTTTAAAAACCCCAACTTATAAAGCTCATTCCTAAAACAATCTCCGAGCTTTTTCGCTATTTTCCAAAATGCGAGTAATTTTTCAACTTTTTCCCCCTTCTCGTTCTATGCATAATGAGCGGTTGGATTCGCA
Source organism: Maconellicoccus hirsutus (assembly GCA_003261595.1). NCBI lineage: Eukaryota > Metazoa > Arthropoda > Insecta > Hemiptera > Pseudococcidae > Maconellicoccus > Maconellicoccus hirsutus. The sequence goes on from QBDW01001082.1 coordinate 14,477, forward strand.
TTTTGCTGGAATTCGGTTCATGCAGCGCGAAGCAGTAGGCGTTCGAGTCGTCGGAATTAGCTTGGAACGTTTACGCGATTCGGTATCCGCCTTTTAAGCTTAATTCGGAATTCTTAAAATTCCTAGGTGATAATTCTCATCAAGGAGATCAAATGTCGCTTAGAGCGTAACATCCTAACATGTATTTTACAAATCAATTTAAATCGAATAATTTTTCAGTAGAAAATAAAAATGTGTCGACCGGACGTGAGGGAGATGAGGCGACGAGCAGCACAGCAACGAACAAATTTAACTTTTTGTAAAGATAAGCTCTCTCACGATGAAGAAACCTTCGACAAATAAATTTCAATTCGAAAGAAATTGTCGATTCAAGCAACAGATCAAACTACAAGTAAATCAGTTTCCAACATCCGAGGATTAACACCATCACAGAATTAGAACTACTCATAGCAGCTGCCTTTCGAACCCATTTACTAAAAATACTCTCGTCAATCCGTCCAGACGCTTCTCTTGCAATTACCTGTGAAAAAAGTCACCTTCGGAATCACTTGCCGTAGACGAATTTCCAATACGAGAAAAAACGACGCGAAAAATAATTCTCGCGAATCGAACAACGTCTGTCATAGGTGGAAAATCACGCGCGATCGCAAGTGGGACGAGGCGAGAGATGGGTGGAGGGGTATTCAAAAATACACAATAACGCATTCAGCGAAGAAAACTTATTCAGTACAGAGCTCATTATATTCGAAGCTTTTCATGCGAAGAAAAGTATACACGCGAGGATGATTTTTCTTTTATTATTTTGCGAATCGTCGAATCGAAAAATAAAAAGTTATTAAATTCTGGTATATGCGCGAATTGTAGTACACGAGGCGCGACTAGAAGATTCGGTGAAAATTCGCCAAAAAATATTTCCACCGAAATGGAGATCTCGAAGGGTGTAGAGTAGTTAGATAGCGAAGTCTCAAAATCCGATGATTCTGTAACATCTCCTCAATTTGTGTTCCTTCTTTTCCTTTCAATTTTTTGGCATTGTGAACTACTGAAAAATAATATATACAGTCGAAACCAGAGCCGTCGAAGAGGGGCAAGGAGGCACGTTGTTCCGAGTCCGGCTTTCTTGAGTGGATCTGGATATAGGCCAGGAGCCCATGGACCCCATAACATTGGGTCTTGGGCTCGTTTTCGCTCTTGACAAATTTGATTAAGACAGAAGGTGCCTCTGCCGGAGTCCTCGATCTTACTACACATCAATTTCAACAAACTTTCCCAGCGGAAAATTCTTCGAGAACCTATCAACCGGTCAAGGTCTGCAACGATAGTATCTACTTGAAGGATACAGCAACTCAAAGACCCATAATTTCCCGGTCGACTGGTCGACTCGTACAATACGTTCCTACCCACGACAAAATTCTCCAACTAATCAAAACCACGACGCAATGGTTACAAGGGTGACGATAATCTCGCAACATGAAGATAATTACGAAAGACTATACGAACGGTAAAACGATTACACTGATTTGTTTTCGGGTCTTCTCTCGACATCGGACACAGTTTGTCGACGAATTGCGGCGGAAAGGCGAAAATAAGGGTTACCGCGGTATTGTATTAAAAGGCGCTTATCAAAGATGCGGTTTCCTTAAGGAAACAATTGGTACGGCCGATAAAACGGCGACGATGAGGCTCGTATTAATGCTTAAGATATCGACGACGGTCTTGGGGATTAACGTCGGGCGGTCGCAGCGGTATAGAGAAATGGTCATTTTGGTGTTCGTCCTCGTCGTAAGGAAGTAATATCGGAATTAGGTCCCTTTTATCCGGGCTACCCCGTTGCATTCGAACACTTGCGTCGCCGTTCACGTAATGAAATATCACCTTCTCGCACAGCGCGGATCCGAGATCGGAGTTTTTTTTACGTGATCGCGTATATTTCCAGAGGATTACGAACCGTTAAACGGGAGAAAATGTCTCCGGAGGGGGCTACGCGTTGGGATTTCTTTCTTTACGCGCTTATACCGAAATTTATTTCGATGAGTGAAGTATCTTACCCGTCGAGAAACGTACGCTATGCTCGTAGATGCTGTTATGACTCCAAAGTTTTTCATGCCTCTACCGCAGATGACCGTGATTAATGCGTTTTACGACTTATTTTCACCAGTTGTACCGCCAAATCCTTCCATGAACCGGTTAGCAATTCTGGAATCAAATTAAAACGACAAGTTGAAATTCCGTCCTTCGATGAAACGACGACATCTCCGTCAAACGAAATCAATATAAATGATTTAGACATGGGCAGAGTGGGCAATAGCCCAGGGCGGCAAACGGCTTCAATATATTGCTATCTTGCACATCGAAAATGCTATATTGAAAAAAATTGAATTCGACGATGTGATCAAGAAATTCTCTGAAGCGAAAGCCAAAAAATGGTTACTTAAACTCTAAAAAAATTTGAATTAATTTCGAATGTTCATTTTTTTTTAATTTTCAACGCAAGCAAAATACATAAAGACCTAATTCCAAAAACCACCCATGTCGAAAATTATCAAAATTGAGTTGATAGAATCATTGGAAAGTACTCATTGACCACTATCTGACCATGTCAA
>QBDW01001083.1:0-13999 GCA_003261595.1 Maconellicoccus hirsutus
AATAACTAAGTTACGAATTTTCGAGACTCAATTTTTCTTAAAGTGCTTCATCCTTCGATTTCAATATTTTCGTTCCCCAGTTATACCACTTTGCTCGAAAAATATCCAAAATCAAATCCCAAATCTATAACGCTAAAAAAGTCACAGTACCAGCTGGAGACAAGAATTGACATTTTAATCGCGTACTTATTTCCAAACCTATTCGATAGTTCTGGTTCAGCCTTTGTTAAACACGCTTAATATAGGCGCTGTGTAAATATGGACGGCTTTTTAGAAGTTGATACATTGTGTCGAAGCTAATTACCTATGGTGTAATTTATTAAGTGGCGGATCGCTATTAAAATACGCACTGAGAGGGTTGAGTCGCGCAGCTGCTGTGGCCAACGGCGGCGCGACAGTTAGGAAGAAAAGCTCTCTTGACGTGGAATAAAATAAACGCCGCTGCGTATTGTATAATTAATGTATATGTAACGAATTTTAAAATTAGACCGAAAAACTGCTGGTTGTAATTTATGTTTCAATGTAGAGCTTGTTGTGGAAGGTAACCGTTGAATGTTTCCGTCTATTTTTTTCCCTCCCGAAGAAGCAATTCAATAAACCATACGGAAGTTAATATTGCTACGTTTTTGTTTCCTTTCGTGAGAAACTTTTGCAAAATGGGTCTATAATACACATAGACAAGAGGCATTTTACTTTCAGCTAAAACTTGCTGTTTTTATAGAAATATCACCTTCTGTTAGTAATTAAGAAAGGAACACGTTTTCGAATTACAAAATAGTAGTTTATATGGAAAGTTTATAAGTTTTATTTCAAAATTGAGTTCATTTTGGGAGATTTATCGAAACATCGAAGTTAAATGGGATTCAATTCCACTTGTTGTTTTTGGAATATTACACGTTACCGTTACCAAGGCATATTCATACATATAAAATATCTAATTAGGGTAAATTAGTTAAGAAAATCATTTATTAACGATTAAGTACAAGGAACCATACAAAAATAGCGGTGTTATGGTTCGGATATTATGCTTTATATCGGAGCGTGTATTCAAGTTAAAAACGCCCTTTCCCAGCTGAAATACGTGAGTTATTACCATTTTCATTGTAGAAGCATGCATATCCGCCGCCTCGAATTACCTAACAGCTGATACGCAGCTGTTATCTAAGAGGTCGTCGCGTGCCACATTCCAGCGGTTTTTTTTCGCCTGTATGGGTAGTGCGTTAGCTAAAAAGATTATTCGTTTAATCAATAAAAGAACATTTTGATTTTTTAGGTGAATTTTAAATGTGATATGCGGGCTGATGGAAATTTCATCAACCTTGGAAGTTGAAATTCAAGTTTTAAGGTCAATACGTCTAATTGAGAACACTAAAAGTACTTTTTGGAAACTATAAAATTCAAAGCGTTTTTGCAAAAGCATTACTAAAATCTTGAAATTCTTGACATTTTCATGTTTTGACTATGGCACATAAAATCGAAAATTGCCACGAGAACGTGTCATGAAAAGTATTACAAAAAAGCGTCACGCAGTTGTCATGGCAACGTGTCATGCTCATGAGTGATAATCTTAATATTTTCATGTCATGATAACAGGCCATTGTTATGGTGACATATTATGATCCTGAGTGATACATACGATCACACAAGCCAATGTCATGGCAACGTGTCACGCTCATGTGTGATAATCTTGATACTTTCATGCCGTCATAACAATTTGTAAATGACACATCATTGTTATGGTGACATAACATGATCATGAGTGATATATTAGATGATGACGAGTCATTATCATGGTGACTTGTTACCGGATGTTTATTTGAAACTCTGCCAGAGCAGCGATACAAACATCTTAAAAAAGTTGAAAAAAGTCACGATGGGATAAAGTACGAAATCATGTAATTAATTTTTTTGACGAAATTTGGCTAGTCAAAATTCACTAATTTTATAAAAGTGGCGTTCAAGGTGATTTTTACACCCAATGGGACGAATTATTCAACAGAACAACTTGATTTACGATTTTGTACAGTGCCGTCATAACCTTATTTTTCTGATGTTGCATCCCTGACCAGCAGGGTTTCAAATAAACACCCGGTATGTGATATGTCACGACTTTTTTCCTCTCGAAACGTGTTATGCGTCGTATATTCATGTTCAACGAAAAATGTGGCATGGTTACGAGTGGCATGTGACATCAAATGACATCTTCCGATGAACATCGTTGTTGTGAAGTGGCATGAAAAAGTCACACTGTGTTGCGGACTTGTACGCAGGCTGATGCTTTATGGTACAAAACAAATACTTAATCTATTATGATAAGTATATTTACTGGTACTCATTAGCACTTGAAAATGAGAACAAAATAGGAGCTCTATATTAAAAATTAAAATATACCTATTTGTATAACTGTAATACATTGAAATTGTGAACTCAAACCCTCACCCACATGATGAAACATTTTCCTAGGCATCATTGATTTCATGTATTAATCGGTTATAACGAGAAGGAACGTACGATGAATGAATGTTGACGTGTATCGAAGCTAAAAACTACACATTTCCTGTCGTTAATTTAATGTTTTATTAAAAATTTATTTGTATGCGATACGCTTGATAGGTAGACATGCGTAGCGTTTGCTGTCTGCATAAAAATTAACCCCAAATCCCCATTCGTGTAACGCGAATAAAAAACTTCCTTCAGTTTTTATAAGAATTCGTCGATTTGAATTTTTTATTTCCTTACCTTTTTTTATACGTTTGCAAGATTCATTCATTTTTAACGATTTTTCCTCCTTCGTAAATTTTTATATGGCAATTTAGTCAGGATTTTTTTTTTCGAATCCATCAACGATAAAATTCCGAGTTACTTGTTAATCCACGAATACGTCTTGATGACGCGCACAATACTGAAATACTTAATTGGAATTTGGAAATATGTTTCATAAGCATAATCGTTTACAGATTTCATCGACGTGTATTTCGCTAGTAGGTACTACGGATTGGTGAAAATTATTTATGCAAGGAAGAGTTGAATTAGTAATCGAGCTTCGAGCCGACAACTTAACGAAGATTCGGCATCTGCGAAAATTTACGCGAATTTTCAAGAAATATTACCCAGCTAATTTGAAACGTTGAGCAAGTCTATAAAGTACACACGAGTCATCTTAATCATAATGAACGCTTCCAAGTTAACACCTTTGCGCAGACAGCGGAATAGAGCAAACAGTTTTACAAAATCGTCACGTATAACGGTAGAATTTGTAAAATTAAATGCAAACATTTATGGCGAAAATGTTGTTAAATATTTACCTGTGAATACAAGAACTATGTATAAGGCCTACCCACGTAATAAATTTCCATTATTCAAACGCATTTCTCGTCGTACCGCGTGCGGTTGTTTTTTGGTTTCTCGTGCCTATATGTGTTATTATCATGTAAAACTCGCATACATAATTACGTAAGAATTGGCGTCAAAAGTAAATAAAAATTATGGCTATTTTCGCCTTTATAAAATCGATAAAAATGTTGGAAAAAGAAAGAAAAAGGAAAACAAGCAAAATGCGGAACGCGGAAAATGCCGAATGAGTAGGAAATTGCGTCGTAATAGCGCGTAACTTTTCAGCAACAGGCTGAAATACGTTAGCACGTAATTAATAACGAAACTTTTAACTCGTATACGAGTTAAATTTTGAAAATTTCCCTGAAACAATGTAGTTGAATGTCGTGTATAACGAATATTTGCAGAATGTAAAAAGACGAATAAGTAATCTCCACGGAGAATAATGTCTCCGCTTATCCGCCAGGAGGAAAATATCAAGAGTTGTTAAAAGTGGAAGTTTACGACTAATGTCGGCGAAGGTTTCACATGTGTAGATACGTAATTCGCGCGAACGTCGTAGAGTAAATTGAAAAATTGATGGGTATTGTACGAGATGGTGTATCCTTGAACTTGTCGGTTCGTTTGTAATAACTGGCGCGAATTACGAGTACGTCCGTGAACCCGCCGCAACGCACCTTGTCATCTGAAAAGGATGAGTAAATTGGTCGGACGAATTTTTAACCCATATTTAAACTACCTGAACAAATTACCCGATTGTATTCACGGCTTAAATTGAATAGAGACGATTACATGACTCATAGAACTTTTGTCATCTCCCTTGTTTAGAGGGCAATGTATGAATCATCGAACCTCCTACACTGCTAATCGTATTGCGCTTTTCTCGCTGATTTTCAACATTCGGCGAAAAAAAAAAGTAGAAAATCAATCCGCTTTGTGATACTACTGGCCCAGTAGCAGCGGGGGTTTCGCAAATAATGGATGCTGCTGAGTCACCGTGCTCGATCATCCCCTACGCGGCAACGAGTTTCCGAAACTAACAAAATCCCATTGTTTAAATTATCGGTTGCTGAACAGTTAATAATTGCGCACATGTTGTAATTCTATATACTCTCGTATGGAAGCTTGTCGAGGGCTTTGGTCTAGCTTGGGTCTTTTGTTTGGCGGTACACACTCGCAGAGTGAGTGAGATCGATGACGTTAGTCGTTTTTAATTCCGCGTCTACCATGACCCTTCGGTATTGATCGCACATATCGAGTAAACTGTGTGAAATTTTAACGTAATAATCAACGATGGAAGCTATTATGGTTGTTATTAAGTTTTACGCTTCGTGTACCCTGTGTACAGTACTTATTTTTTCGGCCTTTTGTCTTCGTTTTAATATACTGGCTCGTTAAAATCGTCATTTATTCGACCTGTCTACGCTTTTCATGTCGAGGGTGAAGATTAAACGTTGGAGGAATATTCACAGTGGCGAATTTTCCAGTGATAATATTTCACGAGCTTGGGTTTTTGACAAAACATCGCTCACCGAATTCGTCCGCGACTAGATTGTTATAATTTTGCAACTGCATTAATAAAATTACCGTGTCACTGAGAACAAAGAAATGTTTAAAATTATATCCACTTGGTATAATACCCTAAATGCTTATCGCATGCGTTATGGCAGTAAAACAAAAATTGGTCGCTTACTTTTCAATTTTAACGAAAGTTTATTTAAAGAATTCACGTATTAATGATACACGCTCACGCGAACTTACCCCGACGCTTCTTTATTTAGAAAATTTTCCGGTAACGCATTCCACCAACTTTACCATCAGCCTCTGCCTTCGAGAAGCTGCATGCTATAGCAACCCCAATGTTTTCGTCGTTTCTAATCTTAAACTAGGAAAATGTTTTATTGTTTCTTGTAACCACAATAATGTACATTGAAGAAGTTTTGAGGTGATGAGGTGTATTAAGCTCAGATGGTATTTCACTCCTGAAAGGACCCAAAAATTTTCAATCTATGTATTTAAGGAATATGAAATAAATAGGACGACACTTGATGTCACATGCCACTCCAGCCACTCGTAACCATGCCATGTTACCATAACAATGACTTGTCACCATATCATATCACCTGACATGATAATGAAATGATCACATGTCACTTCCGACCATAACACGTCGCCATGACAATAAATTGCCATCTCTGACATAATATGACGACATGAAAAATTACATTTTCGACGCGTAACACGTTTTGAGAAAAAAAATTAATCAACTGACTTGTCATCACGTATCATGACCATGCGTAATGCCACGACAACATCATGACACATCACCGTAATAAGTCATTATTCAAGTCACCATGACATGTCATTCGATATATCACCCATACATGACCTTATGTCACTCATGACCATGACACTTGACTATTCCAATAACGTTTATCATGACAAGTCATTACATATCACATGTTAGTCATAACCATTGACTTGTTGTGGTATAGTATATTATTCATAATCATGATATGTCACCATAACAATGACGTGTTGTCTACAAATTGTTATGATGACGTGAAAATATCAAGATTGTCACTCATGAGCATGACGTGCTGCCATGATAACGGCTTGTTATCGTATAAGTTTGAATTCACGAACGTAAGCGTGAATGTCCGAAACCACCCGAGCACCCAAAATGTCGTTACACTTTAACGTCAAGTTTATCACCTTTATCACTCATGATCATATGTCACCATAACAATGGCATGTCATCTATGACGTGTTATCATGCCATGAAAATATTAAAATGATCACTCATGAGCATGAGACGTCACCATGACAATCGCATGACGCATTTTCATGCGGTTTTCAATTTTGTATGCCATAACTAAGGCATAAAAACGTCGAAAATTGTCCTGATTAATCTGAACACAATTTCATGAGTCAGATAATTATTGAATTCCTTAATCCAAAGATATAAATATTAAGAAGTATTATTGACCTCTATAAAACACTTACCACACTGTACATCAAATCATTTTTTTTTGCTCATGTCGTCTTCGAAGAGCAAAAGGGAAATGCGAATAAATTGATTCAAGCCGAATAAAGACGAGTGTAATATGAGCTAGAATAAGTGTACCTCCTTATGAGGTGCTTCGGTATTGGTTTAGAAAGGAAATCAAGAAATTTCGTTTCAAAATTTTACAAAAAAAGAACATGGAATAAAAATAAAATGTTCAATATCGTTAACGTTTCATTTCACTTCCGATTTATTTTCTTCGCCTAAATGCAAAGTTTATTAACATTGTAAAATATATGAATTGCGGACTAGCTCCTTATCTAACGGGTTACTTTTCAGGTTGCGTTTGAAGAACATATAAAAGTTTTACGACAGTTGCTATTGTCCCAAAAAAAACACGCCTAAAATTAACAGGTACTGCGCCACGGAGAATTAATTTTTTACGCTTTCGGAAAGCCCGCTCGTACATTTTTCACGCATTTCAAAAAGCTTGCAATAAAAGCAAGAAAATTTGCGGCGACTTTAAAACAATAAAAGAGCAATTAAACAAAATTAAAACCCCAAAACAACAAACGTATTCGTAGCACGTGGAATAAACACGCCAGACAATGTTACTACCGGGAATACACGCAGAAGGGAGCGGATGCAAAAAAAAAAGAAGTAAAATTACAGTCAACACAAACTTTGTATATGAAACCTCTTAATGTAACAAATTACAAACAATTTTTAAACTTCATCGTTTACTCGAATTTCCCCCTTCGAGGGTGCGTGTAATTACGATGCAGCGTGATACGTTGTGCCATCGAAATGATGAAACTCATTTAAAATATGCATACGATCGAAAAGAGTTGGTAAACGCGAATGTTGATTAATTTTCTTAAAATTATAAGATAACATCGAAGAACATATGCATTTAGATTCCCTTCGTATAAGTTAAGTATAATTAACATGCATAATCCAAATCTATCAACTGTTGATTTAAACCTGATCACATTCCAATGTAATTTTTTATCATAGGTATATGTAAGTGTGAAATTTGTAATACTTGATAGAATTGCACCCCAATCTAGCGAAATACACGAAAAAAGTCGTGTAAATCGTTAATCAAAAGTATCTAATTTTTCATTTCTGGAAGTCGTAACGTGAGCAGCGTCCGTAAATAGGAATAAATCGAGGACAAAAAACTTTTAGGTAATTTCCCAAGAGGTTTTTTTTCAACGTTATAGTTTTTGTATTTTATAAGCATCGAATCTTACCATCCGGAAAACAATTCGCTTTTCATTTGTTATTCATGCTGTTGCAAAATTACGTGTCTCCATTAAGCTGCAAATGTCGCATATGACACAATATTTTCTCACCAAAATCTTATATTTGCCCACGTATTAATATCGAATAAGCAAACGTTTTTTTCCTCGTTTAAATTTTCTTAATTTTTTTTTCATCGTCAAATGAAAAACATTAAGCCGTATTAGAGCGTAAAATAGAGTGAATGATTTATGCGTAGGGGAATTAAAGAGAGAAGTTTTTCACTAAATTATTCGCCTACTTTTAAAATGTCATATTTTTTTCAACTCTGAAATTTTCCCAATGAATATGCATATTAGCTTTATGTACTGCGCTTCTTTTTAGTTCGCATCCGAAAAGTTGAGGTTTTATTTCCTTACCTTATCTTTTTATCAAATTATTGGTTAACTTTGGGGTTGTTTTTCAAACCTCTTATTTATATAGGTTAAAATTAGGGTGAGTTAGTTAGGTGAATGTTGTAATCAAATTTGAAAAAATCCTCTTATTTCTCTTTCAAACGTATCATGATTCAAGATTACTTATTAGATTAGATGAAACATATGTCATACGCAAACGTACATAATACGAATACACGAACTACAACAATTTCATTTTATTCAATTTTCATTTCTTTATTTCCATAGGAAGAAAACATGAAAAATGAAATTGATTCTGAGGTGCTCTTATAAAGGACTACGTGCCGTGGCAAATTGAACTTCTTGGCACTCTAGGCACAGCAAATTTCATACCATGTCATAGATGACAACACATTGTCATGGGCAGGAGTGACATATGATCATGTCATGGTAGCATGCGAAGTGACATGATATGATGACAAGACGTTATTGAGGTGATGTGCCATGGTTACGAGTGGCATGTGACGTCAAATCATGCCTTCTGATGAAATCATTGTCGCGAAGTGACATGAAAATGTCACACCATGTTGCAGACTTCTACGCGGGCTGACTTTTTTCGGTTCAATAAGAACCCTTGAGACAATCAATATAAAAATCGATTACCCTGAACCTGAAAAATAAAAAGCAATAACTGAACAAATACTGAGAAACCTCAAAGTCACCGTTTTAATTATTTCACCCAGCAAAGAAAAAATACGCTACGAAAACTGTTTATTCTATCGAAGCAAATCCACCGTCTCGTATTTACTTCGGTAAACATACAGACGAAGCTCTTTTATTCCTGGAAAAAACTCCCATCCGTGGAAGTTTAACTTGTATTTTTATTGCTTCGAAAACTGCACACCCCTGCCAGAAATCTAATTATACTTAGCGAAAGAATTTCCTACCATCTTCGGTGTAAGGAAAGTTTTCCGTGAGAACGGTGACGAACGTCGAGTGAAATTGGTTTTTCGCGTTTATTCTACTCCATTTTTTCCCTGCGAACAACCCTAAAGGGAAGTATTTCTCCAACGAATGTAGATACTGCAATGTGAAAAATGCGTAGAAAAATAATGAATACTGTCTTTAGTAATTATTTCGCGATAGAACGTTCAAATGAGTAGTTCCATTTAGTAAAGTTCACGAAATATGATTTTATCGTCGAATTTTCAATGCGAAAAATTTCATTACGTGAATTCGTTTATAGTATAGACGATGTATTGTGCTTGTTCTAAATATTAATACAATTTAGAAAAGTACTACTCTGAATAAAAATATATAAAGGACTTTGACTACAGAATTTCTCGTTCATTTTGAGAAATTTTTTAATATCTACGTAATATCTGAGATCATCGAAGAGGACATTTGTACATAGGCGTCACTTTTTTGTGTTCTACTCGTAGGTAAAATTCCTTTCGAAGGGCTTAAAAAGTTTTATTCTCAAGTCCCACTATACTTATCGATTTTAGAGCGGAATTTATATCAACTTTGATATTAAATTAAAATTGTAAACTTCACCGAGGACGAGAGAAAGGAAAACAGCGCTAGTACTTTTTTTCACTGCTTGTAACGACTATCTGGGGTGTATTTAATTATTAATTATTTGCGCGAAATTTACTTTTTTAAAAATATTTCACAAGAACGTAAATCCTTCGGTGTTGTAATAAAAATGACATTAACACCGAATGAGGAAAAAGTTCGACGAACCTTTAAAAAATTAACGCACTACAATCAAAAGCTCTTCTCTTGTCTGGATGCAAGATTAATGCTGCGATAAAAAGTTGAAACTTTTAATACCTCATTTATCTTGGCAAAACTGATTTATACGGGTCTTAATAGATAATTTTTTTCGAGTTCCCAAATTCCATTTCACTAATGAAGAAGAACCGAGAGAAAAGAGCTGTTTGTGGTAACGAACGAATCAAGATTGGAAATATGAATAAATAAATATTCCCGTAGACCATAAAACCTACGATTGATTTTTTTTTCGCGATTGCTCTCTTAATAATGTTGTACACGGTGTCGAAAATGAAATCGAATATGAAAGCATGTCAAATAAAGGGACTGACAGTTTTTTTACGGAGTTGGCATTTTTTATGCGTGGTATGAACGTTATTATGTGTGCTCATTTTTACCCCTTGCTTCTTTTCTCTTCCTCTCTCCATTTTTCGTCTTTTGTGTTCGACTAAATATGAAACGAAATTAATAAACAAAGTGTCCATTGTTGTCAAATACACGGCTTCCTAATACTTCCAACTTTGATGGAATAAATTTTAAAATTGGTTTGGTGCGAAAACAATCGATGTAAGGATATCGATTGCAGTGAAATGAGAAAATTTTCAATATAGTATCTCGATATTTGATGCTGTTTTCTTATTCGATACAAGAAATTATTGTTTGTGTTTTATTAGCGGCTTGGTTTGTATTGTTAAGCAAAAGAAAACATAAAATATGTGCAGTTGTTGAGAAAAAAAATTCTGAAAGTATTCGATAAAGAAAACTTTTTTATAAAAACTCCTCTTCAGAATTTCACATATAATAGTTGAAATATCTTTAGACACTTTGAATCCGAAGAATCAAGAACTCTGTTTAACATATTAGCTTTTGTCATTTTCGATTTACTTTCAAATTAAATGAATCAGCGGTGAATTTTTCCATGAACCAATAATCTGACATCGCAATTTATGAAAGTAAAAAATACATGAAAATTAATTTACTGGCAGATTTTTTTTTTGAAAAGTTACAATGAAATTAATGAGTCTTATTTCCGACACGATTTCACCTTGTGCTGTATTTTTTTCCCTGACGTTTAGAACGTATTTTGCAATTTTTTCGCCATATACCCAAAGGAACTGAAATATTTTTCACGAAAGTTCACGCAATGATTCGTGTACATATTTTTCGCCAAGTTGAATGTAAATATTATTTTATTTGTTATTAAAAAATGCAATATACCGATTACAATTAAAGAGTATTCACGAAACATTTACTCTGCGATATAAGTTTAAATAGTAGGTACTATGTATGTACCTACAGCTTTATGGAGAAAGCTATTTAAATTGAAATAAAAAATTAAGTGTTTTTTATAACATTTTCATATCTCGGCTATGGAACACAAAATCGAAAATCGTCACGAAAAAAACGTCACGCGGTTGTCATGGCGGTGTGTCATGCTCATGAGTGACAATTTTGATTTTTCGCGTCATGAATGATAACATGTCATAGATGAGACGTCATTGTTGTGATAACATATCATGATCATGAGTGATATACTAGGATATACTACACCATAACAAGTCATTATCATGGTAATGTATTATGTTATGGTTATGATTGGGCGTAATAGGCGTGATGATGATGTGCCATGATAAATCAGGTGATTATTTTTTCCTCACAAAATGTGGTATGCGTCATGTATTCATGTTTAACGAAAAATATAATTTTTTTATGTCATTATTTATTGCCATAGTGACATGTCATGGTCAGGAGTGACATTTGATCATGTCATGGTAGCATGTAAAGTGACATGTTATGATGACAAGTCATTGCTATGGTGACGTGGCATGGTTACGAGTGGCATGTGACATCAAATGACGTCTTCTGATGAACATCATTGTCATAAAGTGACATAAAAATGTCACTCTGTGTTGCTGACTTATACGCAAGCTGATGCTTCATGGTACAGAATGAAAACTTTGAACTTTTACTTACTCCATTGAGGAAAATGTAAGAGTTAGTTCAGCTCGCAGATCAGAAAATTCCATTATTTGTTTATCTAATTAGTACAGCCAAATATGTATAACTTTTACAGATTCCCCGACAGCATGGTTCCTTTTATACAGTAGTAATGTAGCTTAGACACTTAATAGATGGTATTCGAGTACAATATTTTGTTACGTACTACCTAGATACTCAATTTAATTTTTCGGAAGATAGTATAGGTGGGCTATGGCAAAAACAAAATACACATATCCATTATAAACAAAGTTGAAGTTATCTTGTCTTCGCAATATTATTGAATTTACGGAAGCTTGAGGTGATTTCGTGGTTTCCTCCATGGTATACAAGTTAATAAAATGAAATTCTATAATACAATAGAGTTATACTTCAAAATACTATGTTCGAAGAAAAACATTCTCGAGTATAATTTGATTAATTCGCTCTTACGCGAATGGAACTTTTCATCACAGCGCTTTTGTCACGTTTATATTTATCTTTTTTAAGTAGCAAATTATATTAACGAAAAATAGTAATTTTTATTTACAATTGAAATGCGAAAACTTTTCTAAAAAGTCAGGAAACTCGAACGTTTAAAAGATGAATTTTTTCTGAAAAGTTGAAATGATGGTTAGTACTTGAAACATTCCTAATATCAAACTTCAAAATCTTCATTCGACGGTTGCAATGCATCTACAATGACCTACTATTGTTGTAGGGGAGGACGAAAAAGTATAATGTTGAGTTTTTCAAAACATATCTTTAATCAAATTCTTAAAAATTACAAATCTTCATTCGTCGAATTCTGAATTCCGGATAAACTTTTGGAACGTTTTTAGAAAATTTTAATTTATCGTTGTTTCACCTGTTTCGCAAAAACCCGTATACTCTCACTCATGAAATTACGATACGAGAAGAGAAACAGAGGAGCCGTGAATTCTTAGAAAATTATTAACCATATGGCGATAAAAGTCTAATAGCTTTTTCATATTTCCGTCAAATTTATCCCTTTTCATTTAACATTGAACGTGGGGGAGAGGTTATTTTGGAAATATTTAGTTTTCTAGTTTGCTATTTAATTTCATTTTAAATCTTTTCAAAAAGTTGGGAAATCCTACGACATGGTTTTTAAAACTACTATTAAAAAAAACTGGTATTTTTTCAGTTCAACTTGAAGTAAAGTTTCAACAATTAAAGAAAAAGCTAAAAACTTTTAAAGAATGGTGTTAAGTATTCATTAACGAAATTCATTTAAATAGTTGAAATAAATGTTTTTAAAAAATAACTTCCACGCCAATATAAGCGATTTTTATTATTTAATAATTAAATCTCATTTTTTGCAGAATAATTGCTTATACGTAAACCAATTCATGTGACTCTCTAACACCATCTTCCGTTAAGGCACTTGAATATAGATTAACATAACTTATCAAAAAACTCAATTTTATAGAATCTATTTTTGAGATTTGAGCCAATAATTTTTTTTTTATATTTAAATTACAGTTAGTGCGGTGGATCCAATTGAAAAATAAAAGTCGCAGCTGAGACGTCTAGCGAACCATTAAAAAAAGCCTAACGTGTAACCATAACGAAGCCAGCGGAACCGCGTTGTAAATGCGTATAAACAACCAAGGTCGTCTGTGATTTGATCTCGCTTATGTCTAGACATTAATAAATACTCTGAAAGACGGGTTCACCGACGAAGTGGAAGAAGGGACTACGACAGGTAAATCGTTATTTCGGCAGATCGTTTAAATTTCTATATACCTTTTACATATCTGTACAAGTACACAACGTACAGTTAAACAAAAAACGAGTAAGAGACAAAATGCCTGTTTTAAACCGAGGACAATAGGAAGATCCTCTTTTAGCGTAAATTTGTCGATCTTTTAAAAAAATGTAGTGTCAATGACTTTTGTTAACCCATTGGCAACTTTTTTAAATGATTTCATTTCAAGTATACTGACCACGTCCTGTTCGAAGACATACGAGATGTATAACTTCTGGATTTGAGTAATTAATAACTTCTCGTAATTTTTTAAGTAACAAAAGCAAAAGATTAATATTCCTTTCATTGCGAATTTCACCAAATAACATGATCGTCCTTGAAGTTTCCTTGAGTTTTTCGCATTACTATCGACCGTCTAAGTTAATACTATTTAGCGAGGGGCATAAAAGGATTTGCAGAAAAAGTTGCTGCTGTTTATTAAGTCAACATTAAAAATTCATGGAACACGGTGTTAATGATGAGAAAATTTACTTT
>QBDW01001084.1:0-12992 GCA_003261595.1 Maconellicoccus hirsutus
ATTTTTCGTTTCGACTGCTAATTTTGAATTGTCTGTTTCCATCTATTTCTCATCTTCGTCGTTTTTCATCATTTTACGTTTCGAATTTCCTTCGACACGTTGTTCCCAGAAGTACAAAAAACAGTGAAATTTCAACACTGCCACAGCAATGCACCTCCCACCAAGACAATTTCTTTCTTCGCGGTAAAACAATTTATGTAAATAGAATGTAATATCGAACGAGCGAAAAATAATATTTCTCCGCGTAGTATATATTATATCGAAACATATATACAATATTTATGTGAAAGAATCGGCATAAAAACATGAAATAGAATCAAAAAAAGAGGAGCTAAGGTAGATTGCGACGGCGAATCGTGACAGACAGGGCTTAAATCAGAATTGGAATACGTTTTTCCGTCCATGATAAAAGAAACGTGACTAGCGAATTTAATGGGCTACGTGCTTCTCCCCTCTCACTTACGCCATTACTCCTTAAACGTATAGAGAAAAAGATAGCGAAAACAAGGAACACTTTTCTATGTACTAGATAACACACATACACATACTCACTATACAAGTTGTAAGTACAGAGCTTTGAGCACATTTCACTCCTCAAAAGCACGAGGCATCTTGCTCGAAGCAACAAAAGCAGGTAGTACTATTTTTACATTGTAATAAAAACCTTATTAACACATACAACATAAGAGCCTCGTCAAGTCAACGTATAAAACGAATAAATTTTTTTCTAATGGGTTTAAATTACGTATATGTGCAAAGTCACACGTAAGCTCTTCCATTTTTAATTTTTTTTTCAACTCAAAAAATTCCTACGAGTTCCTCTTCGGTCTCGTTTAACGAAACACTGCGCGCGCAACTTGCGAAACATTACCAGGTCAATTTAATAATTTAGGAAGAAAATACTTAAAATTTCAATTCTCCGAGGCATTTACCAGATTAAACGACTTCTCTATGTAATAATTACGGTAGAACGCATTCCATTTTGTCTTCAGTTTTCATCGTATTTTCCTTTCTTTTCTCTCGCAGTTTTTCACATCTCCCTTTTTTACGTCCTTCCCCGAACATCGGCCTTCGCGCGAATATTTCCCGATGTATTTAAACTTTACGAGATTAACTCTCCGGAATTGCAAAGCAAAGCGTTCATCTTAAGACGACGCGTACCGGTAGCCGGCTTTTCGATGGTGTTTTTTCGTTAGGGTCCGCACCCCACCTCACGTGCAGCCGCATCCCAAAGACGTCTAGGTGTTTAGGATTAAACAACCGTGATACACGGAACAAATAACTTCATAAGTGTTTTCGTCGACGTGTTTCTGTTTTACTCCTTTTTCTCCTTTTATTACTTCATTTTGAGAACTCTTTTGCTACAGGGAAATGTTACATGTAAAGTGATGCTGTACAAGAGATGATTTAATTTAAACGAGGATTTTTCTCAACATCGGCATAGTGTTTTAATTTGATTCACGATTGAAAATAATTCTCTCAGTCTGTCGTCTATCTTGTTGAGGGATAAAATGACTTTATAATGTTCAAAAAAGCTCTAATAATACAGTTTATATTCGATATTGCTTTCGTTTTCTGCATATTTTGCGAACAACCGTTGAAAAAATCTTGGAAAATTCCGAAATCAACAATGGCTTCTTATCAATCATTTATTACATCGTAATACAAAATAGACCAATTATTACCATAATTTCATCGCAATTTCTTTAAAAAAGGAAGCAAATTTCACCAGCAAGCGATATCCGACTATCACAGGGTTGAACCTCGATTCACCTTTGTAAAAGCAATCAATATCGATATACCCAAGTGCACCGGTCCTTGGATACTCCGACGTCGCATTGCACGCGTATTGATTCGGCGAAAAATTTTTCATTGCCACCAAAGAAAATTCATTTCTCCCGATAACAGGAATAATAAACCTGACCCTTGCTACATGTTCATCACCCGCGAAAATGTCGAATTCTCCATTTGGACCAACGATGGCTGCTTCTCGTCCTACTACACCAATCTGTATCGGGTTCGTGTCATTGAAGGACATCTTGTCGACATCTCGCATAAGTATTTCCTCGTCTTTGTTTACGCCATCGTAAAATTTTCCATGCCACATTACCGCATTATCGATGAAGAACGAAGACGGTGTGAGCGAACGGAGACGAAATACGGCCCAGTCTGCGTACAGCTTGAGCGTTTCATTAGTTTCACAAGCCACGAATGTTATCATTAGAACCACCAAGACGAATTTCAAATGCATTTTTGACCATGTACTTTTTGATCGCGAACAAATGTGAACTACGAAGAACGTATTTAATACACAGAACAAAATTACAAAGTCGCCACCGTGTGTCGGTGTATTCAAGATGAAAAATAAATCGTCACTTGGTCGCTCTTATCGCGTGCGACTTGTATTTATTGATTATCAGCGACTTCCAGGAAAGTCACGTATGACTTCAAAGATTGTTCCACAAACGGATATTTCTCGGTCGTTCGTTTATCGCAAATATCCGCCATATGCAAATTTATCGTTGGTCATTTCCGAACAAAATACGAAATATTGATCATATCGTTTTTATCGGAATGATAAAATTAAGAATTATTCAACAGACGAGGTAGACGAGGGCTTATCAATTTTGAAAGGCGAAGCTTTAATTTTAAAAATACATTATTTCATGATATCTACGAAGAACAAACTCCTCATAACTCCTGAATTACCAAATACTTTCACCACAGCTAAAAATTTCGAGATATCAACATGATGAATTACCAGTCAACTCATCAGGAGTTCATCCAAGCCTACCAAGTATCAACCCCTCAATCGGATGATTTTAGGATTTGTTTTGGAAAAGAAACACAACAGAGAATTCAAAGCACTAGGAAAATGCGAAGGTTTTCTATTGAATGCGCCGAAAGTGTACTTCGGAGGCTCAAGAAAGTGCGGAGGTTTCCTCCTAGTTGCGCCAAAATTACTCTCGCAAAGGTTTCCTTCATCGGAGTATCCAACGAATTTTTTTTTATTGAATCACCACTTTTTACAACCTTTTTACCAGATTTTCAAAAACCTCTCATTTAACCACCCCTCCCTCCCCCTTCCACATCAACGAGATCAAATTTTAGATTAAAAGAAAATCTGTATTTTTAAAGAAAAATCAAATTTCAAAACGTCGAATTAAAATTACACAAAAATGAACCCATTTCATCACAAAAATATAAATACGAGGGTTGTCTCAAAAGTTTTGCACAGCGCGTTCTGGTGACGGCGGTAATTAACCTAGCGAGCTCGTTGTATGCTCAGTTTGTACCTTGAAGTCTTAGCTACACGCACGTGTATTCATTTTTTTGGTGACGTAAATATTCGAGACGTCAGAGGACTTCGCGCGAGACGTGGACGAATCGTCAGCTCACGTTGCTGTCTTGGAACAACGAGCTTACATTAAAATCGAAACTCTTCGCTATAAAACTGTGCCCGAAATTAATCGTGCATTAATTGAAGTTTGTGGTAGTGGTGCTGTGGATAGGTCCACTGTACAACGTTGGTCTCAGCGCATTCGAGGTGGCCGTATGAGCACCGTAGACGTCCCTCTACCGTCACTGGTCCAAACATTTCTGGCAACACAAATGCGGCTATTGTGGCTACGCTGTTGGATGAAGACCCTCATGCGGCTATTGTGGCAACGCTGTTGGAAGAAGACCCTCGAGTGTCTTCTTCCCACAGAGGGTCTTCTTCCAACAGCGTTGCCACAATAGCCGCATGAGGGTCTTCATCCAACAGCGTAGCCACAATAGCCGCATTTGTGTTGCCAGAAATGTTTGGACCAGTGACGGTAGAGGGACGTCTACGGTGCTCATACGGCCACCTCGAATGCGCTGAGACCAACGTTGTACAGTGGACCTATCCACAGCACCACTACCACAAACTTCAATTAATGCACGATTAATTTCGGGCACAGTTTTATAGCGAAGAGTTTCGATTTTAATGTAAGCTCGTTGTTCCAAGACAGCAACGTGAGCTGACGATTCGTCCACGTCTCGCGCGAAGTCCTCTGACGTCTCGAATATTTACGTCACCAAAAAAATGAATACACGTGCGTGTAGCTAAGACTTCAAGGTACAAACTGAGCATACAACGAGCTCGCTAGGTTAATTACCGCCGTCACCAGAACGCGCTGTGCAAAACTTTTGAGACAACCCTCGTATGACGTCACATATTTCGACAATGCTGCCAATTCATAAACTATTGCCAGTTGTTTACCGAAAATCAGGGTTTTTAAAAAACGACTACTTTTTTGCTACCTTTTTATCAAATTTTTCAAAAACCTTTCAACTTCACCACCCCTCCCCCCTTCTCCTACATCAAAGAGGTCAAATTTTAGATTAAGAAACAATCTGTATTTAAAAAAAATAAATCAAATATTTGAATAAGAAAATTAAATCGATAAACAAAACAGCGCATTACACGTTAACTAAAAAAATACTTCAATATAAGATCACATATTCCGACAGTGCTGCCAATTAATAAAAAATTACCAGCTATTTATCAAAAATAAAGTGTAATTTTTCCAAAAATATTTTCTGTTTTCGAGTTTTTTCATTCTTGCGCCACTTTTTGATAAAAACTGCTTTTTCACTACTTTCACTACGCTGCTTTTGGACGCGTCAAAATTCCCTTGGAAAATTTTATTTCTATTTCCGCTCTTCTCATATTGCAAATTCAAGGCCAGTCCCTTTCAAGTATTTCATTTCTTGTCACACTAACAATGCTATTCGTACGTCTCTCGAAAAAGAAAAAATAAATCAAACGTTTCCACCGTTATCGTAAACCAACCAGAATTCACTTTAATTTTAATTCTCCACGTGTATAAAAATTTCAAAAAACATAAATTCAAATCTCCAATTGCCAACAAACGAAAATAACGCGTTTTTCGGTTCGTTCACCGTATCTTCCACGCTACTCGAATAAATACGGTCAACAATCTCGTTCAAAACACAAATTCAAACACCTAAGCTCTATATACCTCTCATCGTTGTACATTTTCAATATCGCAGGTGTAATTAAAACCTCGGCAAATTTTCATTTCACGAAGAACTTCGAGAATTACGACAATTTGAAAAATTCATCGTTTGTGAATTTCAATTTTAAAATTTCCACGTTCGTTAACACGAGACCTTGAACCGCGATGAAATTCATCATGCGAAAATCTTCGACGTTAATTCGCTCGTTGAAAATACGAAAGAACTGAACATATCGAACAATATTACCAAGGTAAAATTACATCGCGAAAAAAGCAAAAACTACCCTTCTGTTTTGCCAGAACATCTAAATTTTCGCCTTTCATCACTCAACATATAAATCCTTCGAGACAAAAAAAAATGAAATTGCGAATTGAAAAACAGATCCACTTGAATGAAAAATTTACCATAAACATAAAACGACGAAAGTGACATATTCATTGACACGAGCAGATTCCAAATATCAAAAATGAACAAAGATAAAGAGTCAGATTTCGATAAGTCGAAGAACACAACGAACATATATAACGTGTTCGCGCTTTTCAACATTTTGCCTTCGACGAGCGAAAATTTCATTGCGTTTTCTTCTATTTGACGACTCGAACACGAAATACCAAATCGACATATTTGCCTTAATTGACATTACACGTTTCCTTTTATTTCGAGCGAAAGTACAAAAATGCGCAATTTTTTCTTCGAGTTTATCGCCATTAAAAAGCGTTCCGGACTGAAATACTCCGAATACCGTGAAGAATTTATTCGATTAAGCGACCGCGACAATGGAACGAAGAAATCGAAAAAAATAATAAACACAACCCGACCAACCCGCATGGCAAAATCACATTTGAACCATCGGTATAGCATTTTTTTCGCGTCATTAAACTTCAATCGTCTCTCGTGTGTAGTCAACACTCCAACTATAATCGTCTTATTTATTTAGCTATTACGACGATAAACATCGTTTCCCTACACTTTTCTTCGCCTGTTCGCCACAATCTTGACCTCTCATTCGCTTCTTCGGACGTAAATAAACACCAATTTGGGTTCTTTCGTTCATCATAAGCTCACTCAATCACACCAAGAACTCATCTAAAACACTGACGCTCATATGACCATCATCCTATCGTATTCCGACGCGATTCGAATTTTTAATAAACTTCATATGCTCTCGCGCACAAAAGAATTGCGCGCCTTTCATCGTAAATTATGACGCGTCGATGATCCGCTAATAAAAACGAAATTGAAATTTCCGTCGCGTTCGGCCCCGCGCCCTCATACCAAACCGAGCGAACTTTCATTAAATTTACATCAAAAGGTAAAACAATGCGAGTTAGAAGCGATGAAATTTTCATCGTTGTCGTACACAGCACGTCAACGCAATTTCGGAATATCGCGCTACGCCAATTTTCCCGCAGTCGATCTCGGGTTAATCTCGTTATTCGCGTTCAACTTGAAATTTTTAAATAATGCACGTCGAAAAACCAAAATCTTCCGAGAACTTTCAAAATTACGGCATCTTTGCTCGATACGCGATTACACGCGTAACCACGCTTCGGGTAAGCGCAACGATGGCGGTGACTTTAATAAATAAAACGCCTGTCACGAAACGATTCTTCCAAGTTGACGATGTTTCTTTTACTCCCGTGAAATCTACGATTCGAGGTTTTCTAAATATCTAATGGCAATTACTACGCCTCCAAGTTTTCGCTAAAAATGTGCTTAACGAAGTTGCCATGCATACAATGTATTCTATTGATTTCTGATTCTTTCGCGTTGACGGATCTCGTTTTTTTCTTCTAATAAATTGCACATAACAAGTAAAAATGGCAAGAAATAAAAAATAATTGTGAGTGTCACCCTCGCGTGATGCAAACGATCAACGACGGCCTCCGCCTCCACCCCAGTTGATCGAATTCTCAGGAAAGCTGGTATCGAGAGGCCCCGTGAATTTCGTCCAGGAGTCTTTTGCAAGTTCATTAAAGTTAGATCCTTTTACTAGGTCTCAGCGAGATGCTTGCGCGAACCACGCTCTGCTACCACGTTATTGGAATAGCCAAAAGAAAGGAAAGACACAAGCGGGTATAAAAGCCTTTATTGCTCAAAAAGAGGCGATCGTGTACCATTCTAAAGGCATCAGCCATTAGGTGGCAAAGGCACCGACCAAAGACATATGAACACCCCCAGTCACACGTTTGGAAAACACCCTAATGTGTCAAAATCGGGTATTTTTGGGATCGGAAGGCGAAAAATAAGAGAACCTGATGCCACAACTTGAAAAATGCAGCCTGATAAACTTATATAGATGAAACACACTGGCTGACAATGCAAGTAGCTTATGCCATAACGTGATAACAAATGCCATAGAATGGAAAAAAGAGCTCTAAGGAAAGGAATTGGGCAAAGAAATGAATGAGGAGATGCACCATGGACTTGAAAATATTTCAGATCTATCAACAACGAGTGGGAATAAATTCGGTAATCACGCGTAGCTCAAAAAAAGACACCAGCCACTAGGGATGGCCGGCACACTGACAAAAGACATCACCAATACGCCAAGCCATGCATTTGGAGAGCACCTGAAATGCGCAAAACTTGGCTATTTCTGCTATAGCAAACGAACAAATGAAGAGGCGATCGTGTACCATTCTAAAGGTACTAGGCGCCGGGTAGCCAATGCCCGGCAAAACTGTAACCGTGTCCTCTTAAGGGATATCAACATTACAACACGTGTGACCAAAGAACAAAAGAATACAATTAATAGTCGGGCAGCTCGCGTAGAAGGAAACAGCGCACCCCTGCCGATTAGATGGGACAATTTTTTTTGAAAAGGGAATCCTGGGGAACATTTTAAAGTGAAACTAAAAAAATGAAGTGGGGCAACTCACAAAATGGCGGCCTTTTTGATTGACAGGTGAACGATGCTTTATGATGGAGCTTTTAGGGGGTGAAAAAGTGGGCGAACGAAAAAAGTGATAATAACTTATCATGTAGAATGCAACATTGACCAGAAAAACGTTAGTGAACTCTGCCGTATATTTGCTCCATAATTGACAAGTGGGTGATTTTTCACTTTTTAGCCCGTAACTCAAGATGTAGTAGGTATACAAAAAAATGCTAATAACTAAAAATGTTCTTCATCAAATTTCTCACAAATTGTCATATGGACGGTTGTTACATATCGCAAAGCCGACAAAAAAAACCGCATGTGAAATTAGCTGGGGTACCATTCCCTTCTATGCAGGCTCCCCCACTATAACCCAATATGAATATTCAACTTATAGAAAACTTCTCATTCACATATTTCCTATTGATATGTGAAACTACGAAAATGCTGGAAAATTATTCGCGTAACTGAAATGTTAAAAAAGACCCAGGGCCATACGGCGCATACTCCAAGTAAGTAACTGGTTTCGCGCACGTACCATCTCCTATCAAACCCCAGTCAAACTGTCGAGTAAGAGCAACTGGAAATCAGGTAAGTATCCTTTTCGCTTTCTGGCTTTCGTTCGCCTTACCAAACGTGATTGAAAATATACCAAAAACGAATCTGCAAATATCAAATTCCATATTACCTTCCCATTTACCCATCATTCACACGCTTCCCACTCTTTTCACTCGACCATTTACTACTTTTCAGCATTTCAGAACCGTGTACCATCTGCGGCACGCCATACAGCACGCAGTGCCCCTGACAATGATATATGAAAACGAAACGTTCGTCGCCGACAAACTCTGAAAAATATACTCGCATTAACCGACGAGCAAACACATCGAATAAACTCGTTATACACGATACACGAGTTATACATATGCTCGGCAAAAGTTAACGATTTCATTAAAATAATTCGGCAAAAAACACACGGCGGCAAAACTTTCCTAACTAATAACCTAAATATTTACACACACACATACATTTCCTATAACGTCGCCATCCCTCCTTCGATCCTCTCCTTATACTCCAAAAAGGAAATTCGATTGCCGACTGAGCACCCTCTCTCGTATATAGGAAAAATGAAAGTAATGTTTTGCAGCCAGAAAGTATAGTCATTAATCAGCGTCACGTGTAACGTACTTTCAAATTAGTCAACACCTGCTGAGGATAAGAGTTTAAAACGTTTTCATTTGTTACTGTACATAAATTGCGCTTTTAAAAAAGCTCTCGTACCACGCACGCTAAAAAAAAAGGAAACGAGCTTCGAAAGAATTTTAATCATTAAAAAAACTCTGGCTTCTTTCAATTCCGAGGTAAATATATTTATTAATACGCTCGGTGAAATAGCATGGCAGGTAACCCAAACCCCTTTTTCGATTAAATTCCATAAAAATCTCAATTTGGAAACGCTCCGAACTCGCCGCTCTTTCAAAACAAATAAAACTTTGCTGTTTGAAGCAAACGAGTAAATAAAGTGACGTCGGAGTTTCTAATGCGGGTAATTTACACGAGGAGTATTAATATTCCGACAAGTTTTCTACGCCCTTTTGCAACTTTCCAGTAATTTTATTAGCGACACGACAGATGGAACTTGGACGGCGGCACGCCGCAGTAAATAAAATTGATTTTGTAATCACAAAAGGATCTTTCATTAATAACCGCGTACACTTCGATATATATTTATCGGTCGACGAAGGCGAACACAGGACGAATTCTAAGATGAAATGAAATTTCTGGTTCGCGTGCCACTTAGAAATGACGCGTAACTCCGTAGATTATCGCTCGCGTTACTCGAATCGTTACCTTTGAAAGTCAACCAAGACCATTCTTCCAAAATGTACCAAGAATATGGAAATTTTCCAACTTATTAATAACCACGTAAATACAGACCGCAGTTATCGTTACAAACAACGCGTATCGTTCAACGACACCAACCTTAATATCTTTTACATTTCGTATATCGCCGTCGCAACTCGATCTACCAACTTTGAACAGACTCGCTATCAGCATCACTCCAACCGAATTACATAATTTCTTCCTTATTCGCAGTAACAATATCTTTTATCAAATTTATGGAAAACAATATAGGCAACTTTATCAACACCACAATTGGTATTTCGGGCTAACAACATACATAAGCAACTTTTACACCACATCCACACCTACACTATGCAACCATTCCAACATGTACATAAGAGTGACACACAGGAGAAGTGAGGCAACTTTTTCAACATGTTTGTAATTCGCATCATTCCAAAAGGGGCTATGGGTATGGAAGGTTGCATAACCAATTGTCGCAGGAAAAATCACTAAACCTCCTGTAACAGTTAATTATTGATTTTCGCTCTATCCGGCAAATAAGTACACATTTAAGAATATTACATCAAAAAAATTGCTCAATTTTAAGAGATATTGAAATTACAGGACCTTATTTTATGGCTTCTAAGATCCAACAACTTCAGTTATTGATCAAATGGGACAATTTTTTGATATGATATCTTAAATCATACACTTGTTTGTCCGACAGAACAATATTCCACAACTTCAATTTCCCTAGATAGGGATTTTAGTGATTTTTCCAGCAAAAATTGCTTATGCAATACTCTACACTCATGGTCCTGTCTCAAGGCAGTTTAAATCACGCATCATATGGCGTCAAATGCAGTTTACTGACTGAAGGAGCATCTGAGACTCACATTTTCAAGTAAAGTAACATTTTCCCAGTGACGTCATTCGTTTCTGAAGTTGAGTAAACTATATTTTATGAGATTGAATTATCCAGCAATCCGATGCTTTTGGGACTACACTGAAATAAAATGCAGTTGGAACTTTTTCTGACAGGTATTTCATCCTCTCCAGAGTTTTTTTGAATTCAGTCAACGAATCTTACAGATACAAAGAGGGGCAATTCGAAAAGTCCTTGTCGATGGTTCTACATTCGATATTTATTGATAAGGGTACGATTAAAGAATTCTTTTTACATCGCTACTGAAAAGAATTTCAATTGGAAAATTAGGTTGAATCGATAAATAAGCGTCAAGAAATACGTATTTAAATATGAATAACTAAATTCTCAGAAATACATTTCCTCAACGGAATCCATCTATTTTAGCAGTATTGCCCAACAATGGAATAACGCAGTTGCAAAGAGTATTAATAATTGATGGAAATCATATAATATCAGACTAGGAGAAAATTCACAATCTAGAATTTGCCATCAATCAGATTTTGATTGAAGCGGAAATTACTGGAAACTTGAAAAAACGAACAGTCAAATCACTTACACAGCGAAAAATTCAACAAAAATCACATAAACGTTGGAGAACTTTGCATGACATTTGATGGATATAATGATACAAATTGTATTCCAGCACTCACAGCGAAATTAACACATGTTTCCAACTTTTGCACGTAAATAAATTGTTACGATCAATTTTGATTAATTCTCGAGGAAAAAATAACCAAACTTTGATTTCCTCGCTGAAGAAGTTTAAACATAAAAAACTAATTTCGTCACTCTTCGTTTGCACCAACTTCATAAGGAATAACGCGAATGTTTCTCTGATGTGAATAGCAACGATATCTAAAGGCATAAGTTGAAACTTTCCAGTCAACTTTAGCTGGAAAAAGCTCCCTTTCAAATGCGAAGATGTCGTTATCATTCTTTTGCAACAATGTCAGTTCTTTTACGTTGAAAAATTCGAGACTAGGTGGCGCCACATGAACATTTTATATTTCCTTTCACGATATCACATCTGTCCATCTTGTTCTGATTCTCACGGGAGATGACATGATAGGTTCTCATCTTTCTTATGTTTGTTATCAGTCAATATTTGTTGTTTTTTTTTTTAAACTATTTTTGATATTTCAAGTTACAGATTGTAATGATGTTCCGCAGCAGAAACGAAAATTACCTCGAAATTTCCCTGAGTAATTTAAAGTATTAATAATGATAATAAGTACGAAAATTTGAAATTATCGTCATATCCGTATCATACCGAACAATACATTAAAACAAATTTGATAATGAGAAGGAGTGCATACGAACAACATAATGAGTTTATAATAAATCACGCAAGATATTGTAACTATCAATTTAATACCAAAAAAAGAAACGAACATTTTCAATATCAATGCCCTTTGAAAATAACATTTCGCAAGGATACAATTCCAATACCTTTTCAAATCCATAGATAACGCTACTGTTATATCTATACGTCACACCTCTCTCTGCGTGCCAGCTCCGAAAGAAACTACATAATTCACGTGCTTTCGCGCCGATCACGGAAGCGTAATCTGTTCGCGTTAAAAACCAAAATTCATAGAGAGAACTTTATTAGAACATTATCAAAGGAGCAAAGGATTACATACCTTTTGCAACCTTATACGCCGTAATTAGCGGCGAAAATGAAGTTTATTTATGTGCGAAGACAAACACACACCTCACGTATGTATGTGCAACGCTTACACGTCCGTTATTTCACGTATAAGTGGAGTTTAAAGTAAACTAATATATTACAAACGTCATCTTAAGATCCTTTTTGCTAACGCTCTCTCAACTTTTCACGTATACGTAATGACGTAACTAACAAGTCAATCAAAAACATCTTCCTTCAACTAGTTTACTTTTTTTTCAATTTTCTCAAATTTTCCCCCAACAAGACAGAAAGTTCACTTATTTGAGATACTACTCCTTAAAAAGAGACTTGAACAGGCAAAGGAACATTAAAAAAAAATCTTATCTCCGTTAATTAAACATGCAGGGTGTTCCAAAAACATTGCACCGCCTGCAAACCCATGATACAACTACTCAAACTACACATGAATATGCATGTCTGCCGACTTTAAAGTTTTGAAGGGACAAAATTATGCTCTCATAGATGTTTTTTTAAGCGTCAAGAAGTGCACAAATCTTCAAATTGTCGTAGCTCTTTCAATTTCAGAATTAGACAAAACATCAACATAACAAATGTTGTAAAGCTTGAAAAGTACGATAAAAAAATTCTGAATAAATTTTGCTTACTTACTTTGAGAACTGAGTTAAGACGTTCTGAAA
>QBDW01001086.1:0-61721 GCA_003261595.1 Maconellicoccus hirsutus
TTTTTTTACTAAAAATATGAAATTTATGAAAATGTTACTCCTATGTATACGAAAACCATGAAATAGACGATGATGCAATTTCAATTCCAATAAAAAACGAGATAACATCAAATCAACAGTTTCAGCGTAGGCGTAGTTTGTTTATAAAATAAATGAATAGGTAAATAAATCGTTTGCAATTTCTGGTTTCCCGCTAATTAAAAAAAATGTTGACTACCTGGACTCGTTTTGCCCCCCCTTGCCAAAATCCTGGCTACGCCACTGCTTCACTTCACCGTCGCATTCGACTGCTAAGATACACCACCCTTTCGATGGGTCGGATACGAACGGCTGCGTGCCAGCTAGGCTAATATTTGCCATTAAATTATACGATACGATAGTATGCGATGCGATGCCATGTGATGCCATGCCAAATTACAGGCGAGCCGCGCCTAGCCGCCTTATGTCATAACGACGACTCTTTTTGCCTTTTACCCGCTACTGTACCAGCATATAGGCTATCAGGCTCGTAGTTTTATTTTAGTAGCCAACTAGCCAGTATTATACGCGTACCTATTACAAATACTGTGCTGTAGATGGCGAATTTATGGAGTATTATCTATGTGTAATGTATATGTAAGGCCTTTAATTCGGAAACTGGGCATCATAAACCAAGTCTATGTATGCATATTTGCCTAACCTCGGCCCGCCCGCGCAGCGGTATACTTTTTCAAAAAAAATTTTTTGCAAATTTCATTTACAAATTTTGAATAGTTATACCTCAATTACCGAAAAAGATAGAAATACGTGGTCTCTTTCAGGAGAAGGAGAATTTTATCAAGATTATTCTGATGTGGATGGTGTTTATGTTAGATCAATATTCAAGGGTGTAAATGACAAATTAAAAAAAGAAAATCCTCGAATGTTGACCTAACATAAAAATCATCCACGCCAGAATAATCTAGATAAAATTCTTGTTTCTCCTAAAAAAGACCGCGTACCTATTTCTATTCATTTTAGTAATTGAGGTATAACTATTCAAAATCGGTAAATGAAATTGAAAACAAATTTTTTCGAAAGAGTATACCGCTGCCTTTGCGGCCCGAGGTTAGATAAACATGCGTACATAGACTTGACTTATATCGCATAGTCTCTGGGTTGAAGGCCTTGCTTCTACCCCGAAACACCCTGCATATTTTGGCTCGCACGCTTATCGTTGTTTTTATTTAGTCGTCTACGCTGGTGGTTGCGTAATCTACCCTCTGATTCGCGCAATACAACAAGTAGTACTGATGAATTTTTTTTTTTGTTTTCATTTTACAGAAGTAAAGTGGCTACAGCTTTGCTGAATCGGCATTTACAAATCAACGGCATCAGCGCTGCTAGCCTGGGAGCCCTTCAACCGCCGGAGATCGGCAGCAAAAGCATCGTCGAACACGATCCGGATTCGAACGCTTTGCGGCCGACGCCCAATATGAGCAAGATGAAGCGCGAACGAAAGGCAGCCCGTACCTTGGGCATCATAATGAGCGCTTTCCTCGCCTGTTGGTTACCATTTTTCGTTTGGTGAGTGCAAAGTGCGTCTTTTTACGTGATTGGGTTGGGTTGTACGCGTATTCCGCGTTTTTCCTTTCTTGAAACAAAAACACGCGTTAAAACGGACGCGTGCCGCGTGGTTCGTTTCAGTTTGCGTAGATTCCTTATCCGTTTGCCAGTTTTACCTACTTGCGAATATTTTCGTTGTTTTACAAAATACAAATGTACGCGTAGGTAAGCGCGAAAAATGAGAGCGGACGAGCGGACACGGGACACTTCTCATCGCAAATTATCGTTTCCCCTTCGAAACGGTTTATCGCGTTGTTTTTCATTTTGTTATAAGCGTTAATTTTTAATTTTCACGTTTTACGCGTAAACGCGTTTCATATTACAGTCTACAGTGTACAAGAAACGCTGAAAATGCGCTCGTTTACCCGTGCTTCGAATTACCGCCCTAACGTGTTCTCCTGCAGAACGCGTTAACGCTTGCACCACGACGAGACTACTTGAAATTTCCTTTTTCGACGTCGTGACTGTAACGCGTCGCGTCGCCCCGCCTCGCCCCGACGTCCCATACGGCCATAAAGTCAACTAAAACGCCAAGATGAGAAAAGCTCCCTTATAATAGTCGTTCCACCGTGTTTACGAGTACAGTACATACGTGTAATGTAATTAATTTAAACGAGTGCCCAGACCTACCTAGTTGACCGGTTTCTGATACGCTGATTAGCGATGCCAATTGGACAGAGCACGAGATGAGGGTAGCGTCGAGGACAGCCCACTTGATAGGGTGTCGAGTGCCAGCACGGTCCCTCCCCTCCTCGCGCAGTAGGACATTTACTTGATCCAGCGTAGCGCGCCCAAATTCGAAAAATCGATTATCTCGAAAAAGGGCCGAAACCTATGAAATACGAGTTTACTTGTAGTTGTTGAAGGTTCAAACCATCTGATATCGCATATAATATCATTTCCCTCCGCCCACTCTCCAAATAAAAATTTCTACAAAAAGAACAACTTTTACAGCCAAAATAAAGTGGGTAGGTAGTAGCTGCCAGCGCGATGCCCGATGCCGCCCGAGGAGCGCGCATTTTCGGTTTTCGCGTTTCATGTGTACTGTGTTGTAGGTGTCTAGTGTCTACGTGTCTAGGTGACTACTGACTAGGTGTAGATCTAGGCGTAATAAATGTACGCGGTGGTAATAGGTATACTTACTACTTAGTGAAGGTACGAGTAATTTGTAATCACCTAATACCTACACATATGACGATGATGTTTCAGGTACGTATTGTCGTCATTTTGCAGCACAAGTTGCGATTGGCCGAGATCGTTAATGGTGGGAGTATTTTGGATTGGGTACTTCAATTCGGCGTTGAATCCGATTATTTACGCTTATTTTAATCGGGAATTCCGCGCAGCGTTCAAGAAGACGCTGCAATATTGCTGCTCGAACATGATGCGCTGGTTACCAATGCGACGGCATCGCGGTAATACTCAAAGCGTGGTGTTTCGTAATAATCGAAACCAAGAACAAGCCTATGTACATAGTAATCAGTCTTCGCTAATCGAATCGCAACATTATTCTATTAATAAAACCAACGATATTTGTTGTAAGTCTAAAGAAGACATCGAACTGCATACCGAAGTCGAGGACGCAATTTAAACTCGTACGCCTGTCGCCTATGTAGTCCTATGTAATGTACCTCATACGTACGTATGTATGTACTACGTAGGAAGGGTAAAAGTACCCTAGCCCGATGGGTAGGGCTACTCAACTACTCGAATGCGTATCGTATCACACCGTACAGTGTCGTACACGGCGTACCTATCGAGTTATAATTTTAATTAGATTATAATGTTTTCGTTTTTTTTTTATTCTTATTTTTTATAATCGGTACGATTAGAGGTATAGCTACGTACAAATACCTAATTAAGTAAGTACTTTCGTTTCTCGAAATCGCACGTCGCATCGAGTCGCGTGCAATCGTGTATGTTTACAATGTACGCAGTATTCAGTATACAGTGTACAGGTACACAATTACACGTACGCATACAGTATACAAATACAAATACATATACATATAGGGTAGAAGCACAAGTTTCAACTTTTAACGTTATTTCGCTGCGTGATAAATTACGATGATCTCAATATTTTATACGATATACTATGTTAGCCTATTCATTAAAATCGTATTAAGTTAGCTAATAGCATTAGGTAGGTACTATAATGTAACTTATCAGTGTGCCGCGGAATCCTTCCTTTCTCTATTTTACTCTCCTTATACTTCCATTCGACTTTTGATACCTACGAATACTGCGACGCTCTGCAGACTGCAGTCCAGCTGTGTAATTACAAATAGGCTACTTTACTACTTAGTACTTAGCTACCTATCTTATAGAACTGGCTACGTTGCGTTAGGTCCGAATCAATACGTGCCAGCTGATCCTAGTCGCGGATCTTTAATACGTATAATCTACTCACTGTACATAGACAATTAGACATTGCATATAACGTACTACATAATGAGGAGCGAAATTCCAAAACGAACTCTGTACACTTTTTCAAATTTCACGGGAGAAGGAAAAAACGTGCTACAAATGTAGTGGTTACATTATTACATCGGCAACGGTGAATTCAATTGGCTTCTTATATGTGATTCACAGCTCACGTTGTATTCGGGTGAGTTGGAAGTGCAGAAAATGAAGTTTACATAATAATTAATAATTATTACTCTTCAACAAATGACGCTATAGACACTAGAATAACAAGATACACGTCTGGTGAGCGCAGACGGCGTATTTGGATTCCTTTACGTGGAAAGTGGTTTGGGTACTTTCGTAGAGTTTCGAGCTCGTTCGTGGACCTTGACGATTTTTCCAACTTACCACTATCAGTACAGAGTTTTTTTTTCACCCGATTTGCTCAAATTTCACCGCAAATGAAATAATGGAAAAATATGTTTAATTTGTAATTGAAAACATCTCAAAGGTGAAAACTAAACGCTAATCATAACTTCCACCAATAGCTAAGTAATAAAGAAATACAAACGATTGGCGTTTTCAGTGCATGAAAATCCACACTCTATAAAGTAAAAATCGAAAATTAACAAAGAAAAAAAGTAACTCAAATGACCAGATAATCGATTATATCGCATACATAAGCACCAAATTTAGTTACGTTGACCGAGCCCAATGTTTGTTCTAATTCTAATATTATGAATTCTCTTCCCTTTATGATTTGGTGCATTTTCTTTGGCAATACGACCTGACGCAATTCTTCTTGAACTTCTCGTAACATCTGGTTTGCGCCGACTCGATGAAGTAGGCTGAACATGTATTTTTGCTCCGCTTTTAAACCTAATGCATTTAGCAAACGAAATATACACGTCACTGTTTAGAAAATTGAACCAGAAAATCTATTATTTGTGCATACGAATATAAATCCGTTTCGAAACAGTTCGAGTGGACTGAGTCGGTTCTCGAGTCAGTATAAGTCGACTCAAGTCGGTTCGAGTCATTTCAAGTCCACCCGAGTCAGTTCGATACCTACTATTAAAATTCGATAATAATACGAGATGCAACGCTTCCATCACAGGCCTTGGGGTTCAAATGAACGAAATGTTATCATTAAATTGAGCGTTTATAATTCTTTGAAAATGTTTTGCATGAATGAGAAATGCGAAGGAAATATAAAGTTTTGTTGACTCGTTGCAAAATGCTTTTAACACTAATCTTCACGCAAGTTTGCAAATTTGTTTTCATTCAAAACGTTGACAAGTTCACAAGCAATTTGTTGAAATTTACGAGACATTTTGCATTGATAAAACTTAGCTACGAGTAATGTTCGCCGAATTAATCATTGTCACGCAATAAGTATTTTCTAAGGTCCTCATAACTTACCAGTTTTTCTGAGGGAGAAAGATACACAGAAAAAGAATATTACTTTCGGTCAAAACATTTAGTAACATTGAACGATTTCATGTAGCTACAGTTGAAAGGTAGAAACGAAAGGTTCTCACATCTTTGTAGTCTTTTTTTCTTCATACCAAACTTTTTGTTCGAGAAACGGATACAAATTTGAAATGATGCGGCGTTTTTCACATACAGAATAGTATTGCATTAAATAAAAGAAAAGTTTTTATTCGGACATATTAAAAAACTTCGGACGTTACAGCTCTCATATAATTTTGGATTACCGGTCACGTTTCTAGCTTACACTTTCACAAAACTATAGACAACATTGTTTCCAAGTCTGCCATTAGTTCAATTACATATATCAAGATAGGAAGAAAAAATGTATGAGAATCTTTGCATGAAAAGCAGATAGTAAATAATTCCTCCAAAGGAATACCTCTACCTACCTACTTCATGATTTTTTCCAGCCAAGTTCAATGACGCATTATATAAAAAGTATTGTATAAATTGAAAGCTATTTAGAGAAGCTCGTTGTACATATAGTCACATATATCAAATATGTTGACATTTTCAAATAAAAACGTCAAAAAAATATGCTTTTTGCCGACAAAAGGCGATCCTCAGCGAATAAATTACCGCATGCCGAACCATCCTAAGCGTGTTAAATATACCTACTACTAAACTGTTAATTCTAACATCAGTTGGTTATTATTAATTACACGTTAATTTAAAAAGGTTGAAATTTTTCGCTCGATTCAGGATTAAAACCAGCATTTTAAAAACTACGTCATTCGACAGCCCTATTTTGAATGTTTTCACAAAACGAACGACTTTTCTCATAATAAATGTGTCTAAAAGGCGTTAATATTTTTAAAGACCTTTATAACAATTACGTTGGTGTCTTTATTTTTACATTTTGCTATCAGCGAGGTCGTACGGTGTCGTTCAATTTGATGTTTTATTTTTTTTCGTAACCCTTGTTGCAAAATACAAATTACAAAGCGAATTCTCGAGTTCAATTCGCCTCCTCGACTTGAAATATCAAAATTTATTCTTGTTTACTCTCTAATTTAAAACTTACGTTTGTAATTCACTAACTAAAGCGAAAAATTCCGAATACCAGCACATAAAATAACAAAACGTAAAAAATAACAAGGCAGAAAAGTTTTTAAGAGTTCGTATCGCAAAGTTCTTTCAACGCTTCAATATCCCGAGCAAAGTTCTATCATCGCGCAACCAAACGCTATTAATTATCCATAGAGAAAAGGACTTAAACTTTCAAATTCGAGCACACAGATAACATTTAACATATCAGCGCTTTGTATACCATCGAGTAAAGCATTTTACGTCTATCATAATACCTCCGTTTATTACATATACCACGGTTACAGTACGACGTATGTAAGCCATTGTGACACGGAGCTGTTAACTTAAAGACGATGACATACATCCTTACTACGTTTCTTTTCCCTTTTTTTTTTTCATTATACAGGAATTAATGTTTTCTTGAAAAGAAAAAGGGAGAAAAGGATTACTTCTATACAGGATTTTAAACAGTTCAGGGTTTTATTTTCAACAAAGGGAATTTATTCATTGCGACGTAATTTCGATTTAAAATTTCATCATTGATAATGGTTGTATTTTCTTTTTAGGTATCACGACTTTTTTTCTCATTTTATTGATAATAGCACAATAGACAGACTAAGTTGATTTTTTTTCTCACAAAATGGTACTTTTTTGCATGAAAATGTATACTTAATTTCCAAAATCCACCGCAAAAACAATTATATTAGATTGCTTCCCATCATTTAAAAACCACTCAGGAAATGAGAAGGGAAAAAAACATTCAAAAGGTAATGGCCTAAGTTGATAGATTTCCCATTCGAATTCAAGTAGTCTTAGTGGTGCGTAATTAGACAGAGTCACTTCATGGCTAATCAGTTTCATGTACGGTATAAAAGATGATAACACCTTGTCTTCCTAATCCCAGCTTAAAACGTTCGTACCACAGAATAATCCCTAAACTTGAAAAATTTGTGAATTTTCGTTCTAATTCTATCTATTTTAGACTGGATTAAAAAGTTGTCAACAGGGGTTGACACCTTTTCAGGAACTAGTCTAGGTTTTCTGCTCCAAATTTGTCAACTTAATTCTGTCACTTTCCACTTAAGCAATTGAAAAAAAAACTCTTTCATTTTGATTATCACATTTCTAACTGGAGAGAAATACTTATGCCGAGAAAAGAATTACACATCAACCGGATTTGAAGTACAATTAACATTATTACTATTATTTCCCGATGCAGATGTATGATTAACATTATTACTAGACATAGATGCTACTTTCTCCTTTAATTTTTGAATCTTCTCCATCATAAAGTTCAAACTTTGTGACGGTGTTCCCAAAATTTCAGCCAAGTTGCCTCCATTTCCAGATTGTCCAAAATCTGTTGTTTGTGTAGTTTGTAAATCTGTTATTTCTTGAAGTTCCTCTCTCTCCTCATTCTCCTCATTGACATTTTAATTAACCCCTCCAACTAAATTCCCTGATCTCAAAATTATCGGCGAATGTCAAATTGACATATCTATATAATTTCTTTTTAAAGTAAAAAAAATTAAATTATAGAGACGTGAACAGTTTTTTCATAATTTTTATAATGAAATTAAGATCAAGAAAAACAAGTAAATTTTCGCGTTTGTAAATAGCACGCATATCACTTCCGTGTCAATTCTTCAACGCGTTGTACCAAAATATCATTAATTTTCAACACCTAGACTCGAATTCTTCCACATACAAACGTCTATCTGAAATTCCGCCATGTTCGATACAATCAACCGATGGTTAGCAAAACGAGATGGTAAATATAAGAAAAGAAATATCCGAAAATGCCGAAGGACACGAGAAATAAAAATAGGAAAATCCGCAAACCGGAGATGCCAACGCGTTATGGGAATAACGGGAACACGTTTCATGAAAAGACTTAGCGATACCACGTGACCTCTTGTGACACTCTCCGCCATTAATCATTGGATCCCCACTCGGTTGTCATCTAAGTTGTAGCTAGCTATATCGTGTCACTGTTTGCTTGGCGCGCCATTCCTAGATAGACTTTATGTACCATCTTGAAAATATTACATCACGTTTTCCCTTTTCGCGATATACAATGAAAACCGCTAAAATTTCACATTTTAAGCTTTTGGCTTTATGTAAGGTGACATTGTTGAAGTTCATGTTCACCTTTCTATACATCCGACATTCGCTGGACCGCCATAGTCACGAAAAACAAGCGGACGCATACGTTACCTCGTTCAGTCTGGGCATGTTACCTCGTACCCAGTTCTCCTTTCTGCGTATTTTCTACGCCAAGTCTTATGTATACTTAATCCGAGTACATATTATGCTTTAAATATATCTTCCCGCAATTTGTTGATTAGGCAACTCATCATGCAAAGTAGAAGTTAAGGTATCATGCGTCACTTTGGAGCAATGTTTAGGTAAGCAGAGCCATCGGGAGCGAAAATGAGCCCGTGGTAAATGTTTAGGGCCTTCTCTTCAATTTGTGCATGATACTTATTAACTGAAAAAAATGAGGAAAACTGCCAATATTATTAAATAACTTGAAAATTCCCGGGCTCTCAAGACGAATGATTTTACGAAGCTAACACCAAATTATTGCAAATTCAACCTCACTTAATTCCATTCCGTAATCTTTTCGGAGACGATTTCCTACATCTACCATGACACAGTTTTTGTTACGTATTTAAATAAAATATTTTTGTAATTTATTGCTGCGCACCAGTATCAAGTATTAGGTACATAATTAAGTTGGCAATACAGCATATTTAGAAAAAAATATTAAAAAAACGAAATACCTCCTGACGTAAGATTTACTTATAAAACGAAAGCCAATAATGTTTTATGCACGTCGGTCCTTGGCGACAAAACAGAAAAGGATAAAATCGGGGTCGTAACACGAGGAAAAGACTAGCTCTAAGTTCTGAAAACATCAATTTTCCGGAATTAAACATTAAGGAAGGTTTATTTAACTCCAGCGCCCGAATCAGTCTTTTACCATTTAGTTTTGTGCCAAATCTTGAATCAGTGGTCGCCAAATTCAACAAAAATTCTCGAATAAGCATATCTAATTTTCGAATAGTTATTTCATCGCGCAATAACTCGCACCACGAATCAATCCTCGTCAGTTTGGATGTTCGCAAAAGAAAGAAGTTTAATTTGATATTGGCATAAGTCACCTTATTTTTCTTCGTAAAACATTCAGGCATTTTTTCACCTCATATTTTTCAATCGCTAATTTTTCTTCAGAAAATTCACCACTATTTCCTAAACATTCGCATATTTTGAACCCCTGCTTACCCAACAAAATTCAAGCCAAAACATATTACCTAGGAGGGGTTTTAACTTGAACCTTGAAATAACACTCCCCGCGAGCCAATAATTTTGTACCCGTTTCATTCATTTTTATTGGCCGATTCAGCGTTTTCACACTGGCCGCATCGACCACGACAATGGCATAGTATAAAAGTACATTAAACCTCGTAAAATCTTATTATGAAACCTTTTAAACAGACATTGACAAGGGTTCATTAAAAGTAATTTACAGCTGCTTCAATTTACATGGACTTTTTTTTAATTCTTCGCTGTCATCTAACATTTTATTGAATTAATAATTACTTCGAGAATGTTAAGAATAAGTATGCGTCTACTAAAGTATAAAATAAATCTCAGGATTTTCTACATAAATATATTTAATATACACTGGAAATAAGAGTGCGAAGTTTTCGATTAAAAATTTTTAAACAAGAATTTCTCGCTTTTACGACTCACGAGTAGGTAAAGCTTATAATAATAATGAAGCAGGATATTCGTCAAAAAATAATTTCGTTATATTTAATAAAAATTCGATACTCAAATCACAAATCCACATTTTTTTATTCGTTTAAAACTACAAAAATTACAAATATAATTCTCTAAGGTAAATTGTTTCATCGATATTTGAAAAATCATTTTTTACAGCAGAAAATAACGATAATTGCAAATGGGAATAATATTTCCTTTAAATTTTCCTATTCGAAAAACGTGCAAGGTGATATTTAAAAATTTAATTCTCTAATGAAATACTATAATTCGAAATATAATTTGATTTTAATGTGGTCGTTTCGAATTAGTTCTATTGAATGGGTCATTCATCGAGACTTTTTCTTCTTTACTTTTTCAATCCTAAATTATTAGAATGGTTTTGATAATGAAATTCGGCACTTTTCAAGTTTCACTTTATTGTTTGACTTTACACACTAATCTGCCCGCGTCAGATTTTCGCACACTTTTTCACAAACTAAACATTCACTATGTCATTCCCTTTGTTTTCATTTTTAATTAGTCCAATATTTAAAAAGGTTTCAATTTTTTTAAATAAATCTTTCCTCGGTAATCTTTTAAACTGAGAGATTTTCGCGTAACGTTATTTTGCAAATAAAAATAACAATAAAAATAAAAGGGATCGTTTTATTTTTATTTTGACCGGCATTCAAAGATGCCCGAGGTTTCCACATTAAACCGCCACAAAGTTCTTTTTTTCTCTTCGCGAGGAAAAAACAATTTGAAGTACGTAAGCATAATTTTTTCATTGTAGAAGAGATTAAGTGAAAATAAATACGTGAATGAAAAGTAATGAGATTTAGTAGGATTTTTTGTTAGTGTTTTCTCAAGGTTGAATTTACATGAAAAACTAATATTCTTTTCTTTTTCATTATTGCAGCAATTAGAATGCGCGTTGAAGTACATCAACGCAAATTCGCGCAATCACATTATTTCTTCGATAAATAGGCGTAATTTGATTATTTGACTAATTCATAGAATTTTATGGGAATATTCGAAAAGAAGAAACTACGGTTTATTTTTTCAAAAAAAAGGACAAGTCACAATTTGGGTGTATTGCCCAAGCAATTTACACCTTATACTTGAAATAAGTGAAAAATATATCAATAATTTTCTACAGCGAAAACAATTTCTCGGAAAATTTTCACCTCAGTGGCAGTACTTTTTTTAATAAAATAAAATGTCGAATCGATCTTTATTTCTAGAGATATTTTTCATTTTCCTCATAAAATCCGTGAATCGTCGAAGGAAATAAAATTTTATACAAGTTTTTAAAACGTTTACCGTTTCGGGGGCAATAAAAATAAAAACGCAAAATAGTAAGATTGATCAGATTAAAACGTCATGTAATAAAACTATATAAAACATCAAAATAAAAACCAAATAAAACAAATGTATCTACGAAAATTGGTGAACTTTCGAGATCGCGTGTAAAAATTAGCGAGAAAATTCGTGTTTTCCGCGCTGCAAACATTTTTGCTTCTTGCCTCTTTGAGAGGAGAAACAAGGGCGTAATAAAATTTACGCTTTTTAGATAGCGTGACTCAGCAGCATTTCGATTTTCTTTACGACTCACTGACTTTTTGAAATTTTTTTACAATTTGTATAAAAGTATAAGGAATTAATACGACATTTGTTGGTATTTCATAAATAATAACAACGGTAAATATGATGTTCTTTTTATAAGTAACCATTCCCGGTCATTTTTTCTAGGCAGTTTTCTCCTCTCGAAGAAGTTAACGAGAGAAATTGAAGTAGAAAACTTCCAGAATCATTTGAAAAAAATTTTAAAAATGAAAACGAGACTTTTCAAGTTTCTTGTAAAACATCCAAAATTGAGATTCTTTATAGCTTTTTACGAAAAAAAAAAGAAATCAATCTGAAATTTAAAGTGAGTAGGTCAGTATTACGTAGTCCATCATTTATATGCAGGAGCTTTCAAGTTATTACATAGCGAATAAAATTGTCGATTTAATGTTCACATTTTGAATACAGATCGATTGAAGCATCTGTATTACTCAAATGGCAAAAATTTGCAAGAGTATGGTCAAAACACGAAATTCATATCATCGCATAACACTTCCGGTAATTAATGATCAAAATGTTCAAATTGGATTCAAAAACATAAAGAACAGATGCGAGGAATCGCAATATCCTAGTCATAATACCGAAACGTTGTACCGGTGGAGGTACATTACATACTTATACATACTGCATACATTATTATACACTCACAGCATTTCTCTCGACTACATAAAAGCGTTACACATTTAACTCGCGTACGAACAGAAGGGATGCGGTTTTTATAGCGACTACGACAAATAAGAGAATTTTTCGCATTGCGCCTTTACATCAAAATGAACCACTTATTTCAAAAATATAACGGTTTTACTTGATCACTTCGGTTGCACAGGTATTTCAAACTAATGTTCGAAAAGAAAATAAGACAGGAGCGTGTTATTTCAGTAAACTGAGCCAGACGAACAAACAGTATTATGACGTCACAGAATGTTTGTTTTTGTGTTCCTCTTATTCCTATTTTACAGCTTACACTCATCAATTTTTAAGAATAAGAACTAAAGTTGATATTTTGCTTTTTCTTCGAAGCTACTTAAATTAAATCAGATAAGTGTAGGTTTTCTAATCTTTTCTCAATGTAATGAATAAGATACCTTGTGGCCATGTTTGTTTCATTTCAAATTTTAAATGATCTAGTTCATTTCTCTGTAATAAGGAATACCTAGGGATAGAAAAATTTACTATAGAAATAACAGATTACAAGAATAGCCTCATTGCGATGTAGCACATAAGTTTATAAATACTATAATAATTATGAATATCAAAATTTGAGTTTTTACTATAGGGTGAGGTACCACTTAGATGTTTGGACTTCACGTGTCATTCGTCTTAATCGAAGGTGAACAGCAACCAAAAATGATTTAAATTCAAAAAAATGACGATAAAATTCTTGAGGAAATTTTACAGATAAACGAAGAAAAGCTACCAGGTGGTATACGATACCTAACGAGCTAAACCGAGAGTCGCGAGTTCGATACCACGGTTACTGCACAATCACGTGAAGATACACCGTACTATCAACAAAGATTTAATTTTAAACTTGAAAAATTAATTTCTATTTTCAAAATTTACAATCCCATTATTATTTTCTGCTTCAGTTGGCGGAAATTTTGAACTTTACTCAAAACTTTAATTGTTACAAGGTCCAAAGCTCTCGAATTTTA
Source organism: Maconellicoccus hirsutus (assembly GCA_003261595.1). Lineage (NCBI taxonomy): Eukaryota > Metazoa > Arthropoda > Insecta > Hemiptera > Pseudococcidae > Maconellicoccus > Maconellicoccus hirsutus. Next base: position 13,566 of record QBDW01001086.1, read on the forward strand.
ATCGAAAACAGTCGAATTAAATATAAAACTAATTAAAATGTTCTTAGTAACATAATGAACGTAAAAACAAAACTTTTAATTAAAGATGCACCATCCTGTAAAAATATTCTTGAGATGATTTCGTGAAATACTTGATTTCTAAAAATAAATAATTTTACGGAAATGAAACTAACAATAGCGAGAAATTGTTTTACGTTTACTTTTTTCGCAATACGTTATTCCCTCCACTGAAAAATTATATCACATCAAGTTTCAATGCATTTCTTTGTAAATTAGCAGCCGCAATAACAAAACAAACAATTTATTTGTACTAGCAAGATGAGGGAGAAGAATGTAATATATGATAAGTATTTATAATTACAAAGTATTAGCGAAATCAACCTCTGAATATTTAAAATTGATAATTCATTGAATTAAATTTAAGAGATAAAACCACGATGAAATTAAGAATCTTGAATGATCGAGTAAAAAGAATTAATAAATTGAAATGTGTTCATTGTTCAAATAGGTAAATAATACATTTCAAAGATCTATAAGAACTTACATTGCTGAGTAATAGAACCTACGCGATGAGTTGGTTTGCGCGAAGGATTAGCTGATTTGAAAACAAAATTCGAAACAATTTTGAACGGTGTATCTTTAAATTCATTTCGCTTAATCCATTTCCACTGTGATATTAACGTTTTATGTTTCGAAATAAGCACCAGATGCATTCATATGTACGTCGATTACTTTATTCAAACGAAACAAATGACATAAATAATCACATCAAAGCCTCCAAGAATTCACTTCTAACACTCTCGATTAAATGATTCAGGAGAGAATCTAAAACACTACCGTATTAATTTATCATACGACACATCTCGTTCTCTAAAGCCATATTACACGAATGTACTTTATATATCTCTCAATACCAAAAAACAAAACAAAATAACTAGACACTAAACAAAAAAAAATTGTACAAATAATCACGAATCAATGTCAAACTGAACCTTGGAAAGGAACAAAGCAAGCATGAGAATAACATTACACAAGGTGGAATAAATTTTAAACAACGTTTGAAATGAAATACTTTCTAGCTTTATGGTTTTTTATTTCACTTCTATACAGCGGAAAAAAAGGTTCAGCGACATGATCCAACTTTTTAAAAAATATATATAACAACAGTTCGAATATCGCACCATTGTAACAATATAATTTTTTTCTATTTTAAACGAATTCCCTAGATTTATGAATCCCTTCAGGATTTAGTTAAATTTAGGGTAAAAGTTTGCGTAACGTTGATACGCTCATGAATAATTTTATTCGCGGATAAAACTTCTACTTTTTGTTGAAACTCAAAGGTGTATAATTAAAGAAAAACTCCTGTAAAAATTTTCAACTCTGAATTAATCTAAATGCACATTACTTTTTTCTTTTTCGAAGCAACCAACATTTTATCATTTGTTTTAGCTACGTCAAATTAATGGCATTGTCAAAGAGGGAAAAAACATCTAAAATTATGATGATTTATGTTGGTAAATTTTCCGCTAGGTAATTTGCACCGAAAATAAACTTCAAAGTCTAAAACTATTTAAAATAATAAACTCGCAGAATATAAGCAGACAGGGAAATAAAAAAAATACTTCCCAGTATTTTTCTCTTACCTTTCGTTTAGCTGTTACTTATACTTACCCTTAATCAAAATACAAGTAATTACATTCTATAGATCAATAATATGAATCAGTACTCATTTTTTTTCATTTTCAAACCTAAAATATGATGGGATTCAATTAAAAAAAAAAAATCACATTTATAACGCGATATAAAGGTAAAATTTTGAACTACACTTCTACTTCCTTGTTACCTGCTACGAGTGAAGTCATTAATGGAATTAGATGTAACAAAAAAACGAGACAAAATTATGTGAAACTAGAAATTCTTAAGATGCCTGTTTAATATTGAATATTCCAGTGTAGAAGTACATGTTTTTAGAAGAATATTATTCGCAAAGACCATGTAGCCTTAGGAAAGTTAACCACGCAAACATTCAGTTTAATAAAATATCACCCGTAAGGTTTTAATAAAACATTTTACAGGGAAAGTTGAATATTAAAGTCACACCATACCGAAATCTTTTAGCCTGTTACGAGCGTTCTTAAACACTTAAAATTCTTGCAGTGTACATTCCTTCAGTATTCCATATTTCATTTGTTAGAACATTTTACGTCGTTACAAAAAGAAAGTAGAAAAATTTATCAACACTTTCGAGTAAATAGATAGAGATCCTTCATATATAAAATAATGCGTGGGCCTGAAACTCTTTTCAAAATAAAATATCGAAAAAATGTAGTGTGCGAGAATCAGTGACTTATTCGATATTTCTTCAAGAGATAAGCAAAAAAATACAGAAAAGCAAGTACACCTCACCAAAAAGATTTTTTCAATTGAAAAAGTTCGGAAGATATACCCAATACTTTTCTACCTATCGAGATGATCAGTTGGTCATATTTAATTTTCATAAAATACCATTCTCTTGATGAAATCCGCCACGCAGCTAGCGGAGAGTACATTTAACGTCAAGTTACTATGTGAGCTTCATTACAATTTACTTCATAATTCGTATTTGATACAAGTGAAGGAATGGTATAACTTAACAATTCAATTTTATTTAACTTGCTAAACTCTCTTTAATCTTATTTGTATAAAAATTTCTAATAACGAAGAAATAAATATTTGGATTTTATATAGCTTTTTCAGCTGTTTATTCAGTCAATGCTGGGAGTGTACTGGCATAGCACATAAATGTGCCAAGTATAAAGTACAACGTACATATTAAAAAATATGTAACATAAGTAAATAAGTTGTATGAACATTGGAGAAAAGTTTCATACCTGCTTATCGTATCTATCAGTCATCACGCATCGTTTTCACTATTTTCAGGTCCATTACATCGACTTTTCATTATAATATACTTCATTTTAAATTCCTTCTTATTGTTCTTGCTATCTTGCATCTGAATAATAACTGCAGTTCAACATGTTGCTTCAGTCTCCAACTCTCTCCAACAATTTTACCAATTTTGATACCGGAGGTACAGAAATTGAAAGTAAAACCACGAAATGTACTCCGAATACAACGTAAAATAATCACACCCGTACGTACAATAATATTCATGAAATGTATAAACTCATTCTTGATTGATTGAAAATTATTATTCTCACTACTAAAAGTATTAACTTATGTTTGTTTGGAAAATTATTCATTACATTACATTATTTTGTTATCTTCTTTTATTCTTCAAGATTCCTAGATTCGCCAACCTCAACGATCCCAACGGGAAAATAGAGAATGACCAACTTTTATTAAGGTATTGCTATATTACCAAGGCAAGATAGAATACCACTTGGCAACATTGCTACAGTTTTCGCCTTTTCGTCGAGGCGGTGATTGGATGACTCATTACAGATACATTGTTGTCGAGTATTAAAATTGTATGAACATGCCAAGTTCAAAGAAAAAAAAGTGGGATGAGAATTGAATGCAACAAGTGATTAAAGAGATTGTGTGAGCTTTTTAACGAAATTTACGGACATAATTGGTGTGAGTGAGCGTGAAAGTTTAAAATTGAGTACAAAGTTCATCTCATATAATTTTGGCTATCTCTATTCTCTGTTATGGCTTCTTCTTCAGTTTTTCACTACGTGAGGGAAAATGGTAAGTGATATTTTATTTGTTTTCTGTCAATGTTGTCGACTAATGTATTACTTTTGGGTTCTTTATTTTTACTTTTTTAATTTTTCGTGGGTTATTTTTCGTAGACGATACAAATGAAGACGAGGATGTGTATTCATACTACATTGCACTCGAACAAACTTCAACAGAAAGTGATCCTTCCGAAGCTGAAACTGTTGAAAGCGTTCAAGCTAACACAACAGGTAGCGAATTCTTCACCGACTGAAGTTGGTATGACGGAATTCTTAGGTATTTTTAATCTTTCATTGATGCAGTGTCGGCAAAAGATTCGTCCGATATAAGCACTGACGACATATCAGATTATTATATGAGTGAATATGAAGTCGTCAGTTCGACGGAAACCATTGAGCCATCCGTGTATGACAAAGAGATGTTTTCGTCTTCCAGTTCTCCTCGTGACATTGTAAAAACATTTTTATTTTTTAACACGCGCTATTTACATCACCGTATAATTTTCTCGTGTACTTGGTTGTAGGGAGTTCACATCAGTTGTACGGATTCAAATTATAGTAATTTAACAGATATCAGTGAATTTGATGGTGTTCATTTAGGAACAAACGTTGATAATAAATTTTACCATACATGCGCGCAATGTTTTGCTCGTAATTCAAATCCGGCTTTTCGATTTTGTGATTCATGTTACCAGGTAAGATAACGATAATCATGTATTATTTTGCGGTTTTTGATTTAGTGCTTTGATTGCAGTTGAGGAAAGAATTCTATCCCACCAAACCTCTACGAAAGCAGAAAAGAAAACGAATTGACGTTTCAAATGATTTTACAAAAAGGATGAAAACAACTGAAAATGTTTTCGAAAGTAGTTCCAATGTGAACAACGTTGATTCGAGAAGTTCTGATCAAGGGTTTAGTGTTTTAGATTCTGGGTTTGAATCACTATCACCGAGCGCTGAGTGGGAAATCACGGAGACAAAAGACAAATGTCTAACTTGCCTTAGTAGCTGTGTGAACGGTCTTTTTTTACACGGTAAAACAGCACACAGGTGTTGTTGTTATAAATGTTCGAAAAAAATTTGGAGTAAAACGAGAAAATGCCCTATTTGTAGAAGAAAAATTCATAATGTTATTTTATTGTTGAATTGTTAAATATTCACGCGGTAATCGTGTCATTTTGATAACTCAGGTTAAAAAACAATTTTCAGTTTTTTTTTCCTTTTTTAAAGTTTATTAAAGTTGTTATTGGTGAGTTGTTAAATTTTGAATGTTCCTTGTTTTTATTTTTTTTGATTCGTGACTAAGTTGATTTTTTCATCTTGATAATTTTTTTCCGAGAAAATTTTTTTTGTTTTGTTATAACGACTGTTAGTAATGTTGCTCGCCACTAATTATTCGCGTAATTTTGACTATTCCACTATCTTTCATTTGCTCCAAGTACATAAATCGAAAAAATTATGGAATATCGTAGATGTTTTAAATTTAATTTCATAAAAGAAGAAACGTTCATTCAAATTAAAAAACTTTTCTATTCTAAAATACATTATTCTTAACGTGAGTTAATCTACAGTATTGTTTTTGTTTTCGTTAACGGATTACAGTAATAATGTTTGATTCAATTTACGTTCGAGTGTTTTTTTTTTAAATAGCTGTTCCTTAGTTTTTGTTGTTTTTTTAAAGCGTTGTGTTATTCATCGAATACTTGTATACCTACTTGTAAAATTTGTAACATTATGGAAATTAATCATCTTTGTGAATTCGAAAATCTGCTGCTTAAATGTTGCATATGGTTACACACATAGCATTATTTTGCTAGCTAGTTCGACTATTCCATCATGTTATATTATACTATAAATTGATGACATTGATACCCTTCAAATTTTAGAAGATCTATCAAAAATATTCAAAAAGTTGGAGTTGATGTACATTTTATTTTCACGTGTGCGTATTTACTCTACAATACAAAATATATTACTTTCACAATCATTTCAAGTGAAAAGAAATTTTATGAAAACGAAAATGAAAATTCGATGGTTTTACTGCGAGGCTTATACTCCTTATCGTAACGCTTCATCAAGGTAATCGTAATAAAGTAATTTTAATCCATGTAATGGTGATAATAACTGTTGACTACGACTAAACAGTACGACACTACTAAGGTATAAACCGCCGTACTAATTATATAGGAATAACTTTTTCTATATGCTTCGATCATTACTAGTAACACAATCGAAAATATTATTAATAAAATAAACGTGATGAGAAAAATCAAAACCAAATGACTGTTTTCAATTATTACGCCAATAATCATTAAAACAGCAGCTGCTAAGCCAACTCCTGCTAAAATTGTGAACACTAATCGGAAAGATTTCGGAGATCCGCATGTGGAAAGATACGATTCCATGCCATGAGCTCCAATTTCAACCGCACCGCAAAGTAATCCGAGGAAAATGGAACCTACTTTCAAGGGCATCAATCCAAAACAACAACTATCCACTTCGTAGAAATCCATAGCGAAAAGAAAATTTTCAAGATGGGGAAAATGAATAAATTAAAATCCAATAGTTGTGATTTGAATTGTTATTTCTTTTATGCGTTGTGCGTACCTCGATTTATTGAAACAAAATTAGAAATTTTTAATTTAAGATAGCGGTACGTAGCCAACAGTAAATAATTAATACAAAATATGTCAGTGGTTTTGTTTTACTCTGCCATGAGAAAAATTTACATTCAGAAAGTATGAAATAACTATGAAAAATTATGTAATGTAAAGAAGCGACAACAAATATGCAAACAGGGGCTACATAGGCTAGGAGAACTGTAAAAAAAAATCGTTTCCATTTTATTGGATACCCACTGCATAAAGTAGATTCATTTTCAAAGGGTAGACTAAACAATTTGTAAACCTTTTTATGCGATTAAGTATATATATTAAATTGATTTTACGTACCTACCTAAGTGTCATACGATATAATAAAACTTGGGCCTTTTAATAAAACTTTTACGATAGAACTCATATATGACGTTAATTTTGAAGTCAATTCGGCAAATTTTAGTAACGATAAAAATCCTAATAAATTTATTTACGTATGGGAATCTCAAGAGTCACCTGAACCTAGGTATTTGAAAAAATTTCATCGTAAGTGATAACACACATGCAAGTAAATTGATAGCTAGGTTGTGGGTATGGGTTACAGTAATTCAGCAAATGAAGGTAAAAATGATTGGCGAATTCTCCATGCAATTGATTATTATTCAAATTTCATCAATCATGATTACGGTTACTTGTAATTTTTTCTTTAAAATATGTGGTAGGTAATAGTAATATAATGTGTATTGATTGGTACTAGGTGTAGGTAGTGGGTACAGTTAATATAAGTAATAACCGCCATTAAAGTAGGTACCAATTTCTGTACTATCTTATAGATTCTAAATAGGTATGTATACATATCGATAAAGAGCAGAATAATAAAAAAAATGGTCGCCATAAAGTATGAGCTAAGTGCTTTCTAGGTTGTAAAGCAGTATGAGACAGATGTAATACTTGTAAAGGAAACTGCTAATACCTAGACGCTTCATGACACTTGTAACTTTTATTTACAAGTGGCTGGTAAACATTATATGAGCTTCGTCTTCGTATATTCCGAGATTTTATGCACCTTCGAAATGTCTCATCACAGGTTTGCATGCGAATTTTCATTCAAGTCGATACCACATCACCATTTTATTCTCATATTACATAAAGGTAGGTTCAGATACGTGCAGCGTATACCTGGTTAATGTAGGTAAACCAAAATACTACACAAGTTACAGAACGAAGTCAACGGATTGTACAAATATATGTATATTGTACTAGTCTAGGAGTAGGGAATATAAATTTTCTCTTTTTGATCACCAATTCAGGAAGTTGGTGTTTCCTGACAAATACCTACGAGTATTGTCGCAATACTGCGTACCGTACTTCTTCTTGATATATGTAGATAACTAAGTTATGCAAAGTGTCAAAGATCTGTTTAACTGAAAGTTCGAAAGTGCTGTCGATAAAACAAAAAATTCCCACAAAACGAAGATTAAACTTTTATAAGTGATATAGTGAAACCAAGCTGCAACTTCCTGTAATGTGCATGCTTATTGCTCAGATGATGGAATTTATAGTTTAGGTATTCATTTAACGTTAACCAAACTGTGAAAGATTCACCGTTGTGGAAATTTACTCGAACTTTTTTCGTAGCATTTATTGAAAAAACAAACTTACGCGTTTAATACAGTTTTACTGTACTTCATTTTACCAATGCTAAAAAAAATCTAAGAGATTGCGAAGTTGTAATGAAATAAATCGTTTTTATTCGTTTTGCCGATTTACAAAACTTAAGGTGATGAAAAATTTATTCCATGTTGTATACATTTACGTACATTACGATATCTAATGCGCCTTTATTACTCTCATGCTGACGTGTAATATTTAGAATTTTTTTTGCCGAGGATCAAGAAATGTAGATAAAATTTTCTTAAATAAGTGTATTTAAATAACAATCTATGCTATCGAAAGAAAAGACCATATGAGAAAATGATCAGGTGAATTAACTGCACAAACATACAAAATTATTAGATCATTTTGAAAATAAAACCATGTTATAGAAAATTCTTCATTCACAATGATGCTTCACATTAAAACAGCTACAGTTATACGTAGATTATGTATTATGAGTGAATTAACAAAACGATGTTGCGGAATTATGGTACTTTGGAGTGAAAAACTTGACATAACTTGCTATTAGATATTATCAACTCGAAAATTATTTTTTTCACTAAAAGAAAAATTGCTTGAAATTCTATTCTATTATCGAGGGATTAATTTTGTAACTTTTAGATTCGTAATTTGAAATATGTTTTTGAAATATAAGTTAGGTAAATACAGGTACAAACTCCCATATCTGTTTTTTTTAACGCCAGCGTATCTTTAGGGTGTAATTAATTTTATCAATTTTACGACACGCTTTTACACACGCTTAAGCGAGAAGAGTATTTTTTCTTTTTTGTTTTTGAGATATGTTCTCAGTCTAATTTGAGAACATGTTAGATACTTTACTTCTAAAATACTCAGGTACTATCGAGAGGATATTTGTTTTCAAAAGAATGCATATCATTGACGAAAAGCTTAGGCTTACTCAGCTTTATATTCTTGAGTTCATATTTCACGTAGGTATTATTAAATTTTTTGCTTACTTGTCTGAGTAGAAAAACGAAACTATCAGGGAGTTGGGTTTATTCATGCAATGTAAAATTTAGGACAGTATGAGAAAGAGGTAAATAATCAATTAATTTAAAATTTTCACTCAAGTACTCTTCAATTGTAACTTTTCTCTAATATTTCAAATTTCTTCAACAGCAGAGTATCGTCGTACAAAGTAAATTAGTTCTCATTCAATGAAGCAAGGATTTATAGATGGATGGCGAAGGAAATAGCTTACATTTAGCATTCGATTTGAAAAGCGTCCGACATTTATCTCCTTTTATTTTGCTTCAATAACAAGTATTCGAATCAATCATTGTTTCGGCACGTACTTATAAGCTTCAATCTCAACCGATCATGATATAAAGATTCGGGTTTCGTTTCCAAAACATGAAAAAGACGTATTTTAGTAATAACACAGTGAATTTTGAAACACATTATATCAAATCAGTTGACGATTTTTTTTGAAAAATTACAGGTGTAGGTAATAGGTATAGATACATAGAGTTGGATACCTCAATTTACTTATAAGCATAATAAGAATTAAGAACTAGTTCAATAACTGTCAGAAGTTATTCGTAATAATCTAAGTATCAACATTTTAGATAAAGTACGTACATAGGTACGTAATAGGTATACTTGATGTTTAATTCATCAAACTTACGGCCCGCTAATCGATTAATTTATTTGAAGATGGGTGGCGTGTTTGTTCTTGTCAGAATAACAGCACTTACCGCACAGTCCGCCCATCGATGAAGACCAGACATTTTAGGTGTTATGTTGATAAGAATTGTCATCTCGGTTGCAAAATGGTTTTCCCAGTGACATTTCTTACGGATAGCTATTACAACTCAACATGAACAGAACCATTTATCCAAGTTGATGTTTTTAAACTTTTAATTAAATGTTACCTCAGTACCACAGAAATTATTTACAAACTTCAAGGTTTCGCTACTTCACTTTGGTTGGTATTAAATAATTTTTCTGAAGGAAGGAAGCAAGTTAGGCGAGTACGTATACGTAACCTACTACACGTATATATAGATGTAGATCATCTACCGTTTTTAACATTTTTAAGTAAATATATTTAGCTACCCGTACCTACCTACTACCTACTACTTAGAAGCACCACTACTTAATATCGATATACCATAAATACTTATTCTGATTGTCACATTTTACAGATGACAAGGATTTATTTTTTACATAACGAACTTTTTTTATTCTCATGAATTTTTTTATACACAAATCTGTACACAAGGTGTTCCGGGGTAGAAGTAAGGCCTTCCACGCAGTAACTGTGCAGCGTAAGCTGAGTCTATGTATGCATGTTTGCCTACGTAATAAGTGTACCTATTAATGTACCTAACTGAAAATGTATGAACGTTTCTCAATTTAAATAATTTTATGTATCGTAGGTAGTAGATATTTCTACATTTATAAGTAAGTTTGTGACAATGATATTTCAAGAAAGTAAATCTACGAGTGAGCATATGAATAGAAGTAGCCCACATCTACATTTATACTAGAATAAGTAAATGAAGAATTTTCGCATGAGTTTGAATCTAATTTTAGAGCAATGTTTGAAAAATTACCCGTGTCATATATTCGCGATATCTTATGTTATACTTAGTAATAAGTAGCTGTAGCTACTACATATACATGATTAATGTGTAAAGTCGTTTTTCATATGCAAATTTGCATACTATTTATTTTTTTCAAACGTAGAGAAATGTGTATACACAGATATCTACATATATCGACCTGGAATATATTTATATTTACTTTAGAAAGTCAATCGAAATTTTCAAACTTATGATCGTTGTTTGAATGTCAAGCATTATAATAACTGATAGATATTCTTAGACTTACGAAGACATTCTACATGTACTTTGGAGCAACATCAAAATATACCTAATAAAATAAAGCATCTCTTTTGATTATTACGAACTTGGCGATTTATGAATATTTTCACTTGAATTATTAAACACACGAAGCATTTTCAAATCAATCACAGGACAATTTTTGTTACTTTAAGAGAAGCTTCGTTCCTACGCAGGAATCAGGATCACAAATTAAAAATTTGAAAAACATCGCTTTGTTTCGGATTTAAAATAAAGTCGACAATAAAGCCTAATTTATAGGCTAGATAATGTCTTCACCTCAATTCGAGTTCGAATACTTATTTCCGTGAAATATTGTTATGTTATCGTATTAGCGTTAAACCATCATTTAACGATGGCACTAATTTTGACGCCACATGGGGAATTTTAATCCATTTAGGTTGAAAATGAATACCGGCGAGATTGCAAGAATTCATTTTGCTTTTCTAATGTCAGCACGCATTCACTAAATTATCCCCAAGTGCGTGTTTACGCCGCAGTTTGCTCACGTAGCCGCGTCAATATGATGACGCGATTCATTTTTCCTTTTTTTTTTTTTCGTCAGATAATTTAATAGAAGCCAGGGTTTGTCGAGTAAGAGTTTTGTCGTTTTTGAAGTAAATATTTTAAATTCCAATGTCATCGTTTTTTTGCTATTTTTTCTACCTGTACCTAATAGGTAGGTAGGTACCTATGTAGTTACCTACTAGGTTACTTGAATGTAAGAAGAGCATTTCAATATAATTAAAAGTAAGCAAGTGCGCATACATATGCATCATTTCTTCTTTTTTTTGAAAATAAAAATGGTACACATTTTTTGTTTGTTCATTATTTTGCCAAATGATTTGGGTTTACTTATTAGTTAGAAGTTTATAATTTAGCACCTACTTTTTTTAGAATATACATATTAAAACGTTGTTGGAAAGTGAGAGAGGATATTGGTGAATTGAAAATACACTTGTCGACTTGTAGATTAGCAGATAAAATTAATTGGAATGCATCCAAATCGACTTTTTTATAAAAAAAGACAAATACCTATTTGTAGTCAGCTAGTCACCTACCTGGATACATGCAAAACTATTTTCACAAAGAGTACTATAAATCGCAACCGTCTTAATTTGTTGTTTATAATACATGTAGATTACTTCAGCATTCTGTTGCTAATCAGGAGTGTCTATTTTAACCATTTCTTATTTGCAATGATGTAGCGAGAAATTCACGATAGCAATCGAACGATATTTCCGCTAAATAAATTTTTCACAAATGTGCTCACCAAATGTTTATAACTGCTAACGTCTGCAACACTTTATCTTCTCATGAAACTATATTGCGACGGCTTAAATGACTTTAACCTCGCTGCAAAATTTACTGCTTTTCGTTAACGCGATAATAAATTTAAATTCGAAAAAAAAGTGCAATATTATACAATTTTCGACAAATACCATCTTCGTGAACAAATAAATTCATGATATTTTGGTTTGGTCATTTTGGGGAATGGTTAACACTCAAAAAGTCACCGACCTATAACATTTCTTCTCAATTGTAGGTACTAGTACACACCGAATGTCAAGTATCACGTATCTATACTTGACTGCAAAGAAGTACCTTTACGTACATAATTTGCCAACATTGGATTGTTTAAACCATTCTAAACAAGCCCTCCAAGTGCTTGAAAAATGAAAAGTGTATTTCACCGGATTATTTTTTTATACTTTGCTGAAATAAGTACATTAATAACGCGTAGAAAGAGGCAGGATTCACGAGATAACTGATTAATTAAAAACAACGCGGATTTTACATGAGAAGAAAAAGAGTAGGTACCATATATAGGTACTTAGGTAGTTAGTCCATAGTTGTCTAATTTAGATTCACTCCCCGATGCACTAGCTAAGAATGTATAGAAAATAATTAAAATTTCAATACTTCTACAGCATTTTTTTTATCGAAAAATTGAAGCGTTTTCGTAGCAGTAAAAAACCGTGGATTATCACTTTTAATTTAAAAGCTGACTCGATGTCATTTTTACCATGCTATGGATTCAGCTTTTTGAAATGCTAAACATTTTTCTTGAATTTTTCTTCGCTAACTTGAGCAAATGGTAAAAAAAAGCATCGAGAAATATTCCCGAAAGGGTGATAATATAAATGAATTGGTAAAATTCCATTAGAAATACCATCAAAAAAGCGCCAAATACCATGACTTAAATGTTATAACGACTGCTTATACTATACCTTATTGCAGTCTGTAACGGTACCATGCCTTTCAACGGAAGATCTTTAAATTTGAATCATATCTCACAAGTGAATAAAGATGTGGCAAAAATCATTACGTTTAGTGGTGTATTTCATTAGATTTTTTTTCACAAAGAGGACGACTTTTAATGTCATTAATGATAGGTTCTCATTCGAGTTTTTTTCTTATCAATTCGATAACGTTATTTGAGATCATTACTGGAAAAATAAATTCGCTAGTTGTTATTTTAATGTTTATTTTCGTATGCTTGGCAAATAACGCTGATGTGTTCCAAATATGCCCAAGTGCTTTGTGCCTTATGGGTTGCATAACCAATTTTCGCAGGAAAAAGCACTAAAATCCCTGTAACCGCTCGGGAAAATTGTAATCGCTGATAATCGAATATCACAAAATTACTAAATTTTATGAAAAATTGAAAAAATAGTACTTTATTTTGAGGTTTCTAAGATCCTACAATTTCAGTTCTCGATGAAATATGACAATTTTGTGACATGATATGATAAAACAAACACTCGTTTGTCCTACAGAGCGATATTCTACAATTTTAATGTTCCTTGACGGTTACAGGGATTTTAGAGCTTTTTCCTGTAGAAATTGGTTATGCAACTTACTATACCCGTAGTCCGACTTGAAATTACAACCCGTTTATTCTTCAGTTATATCGCTGGAAAGTATTAAAAACAATTTCCAACAAAACTATGTAAAATTCCTAAGGAATCTAATTTTTATACCATGACATCTATCTACGGAGGACAATATTGAAAAATCGAACACGATTCGATCCGATAAAACATTATGTTAAACCGCAATAATACGAATTTGGTATTATTCTAAAAATACGCGCAAAAATTGCTTTGAAATTTCAATTTGGAATCCGTAGTCAAAGAGAAGCGAGAAAACGAAGCGTCATGTCGAAAAGGGTCTTCACTTTTACGCTATTTAAATCCATAAAACGATTCGCTATCGCTTTTATTATGAGAAAATTTATTGTTGTCCGGTTTTTATTTTCGTGTCCGAAATGGCGTTCGAATGAGGGCGCGAATAAAATATTCATGAAAAACAGCAGTTTCAGGGTTTGGTTGCAGTTGCGTACCAGCTATACGGTATTTCTCTGCGTGGAAGTAGAAAAAAGAAAAAGAGAAAAAGGTCCCTCTATAAATATATATTTTTTAGGAAAATATTGCTTCGTATGAATATATCAGTAAATCGCACGCGCGATCAGATTTCACATTAGAAGAAGGATGCAACAGTTTATCATTCATCTATAAACTTACTAGTCGGAATTCCATATAAACATTTTTTCTCCAACGGCTACTAGAAGTATAATGATACAGCGGTGTAGTTAGACTTGGTTCAAACCTCAAAAAAATTATTCATCATTAGCCTTTTTTTTTTTTTGAAGGAGGAGAGGTACTAAATACAATAAATTTTGATACCATACTACACCTAAAACCTAAATTTCCCCTTTTGGTGAATTCTTTTTGAGTTAAATCCTAGAATGAGCGTATGAGCGTACTATTTTTGACGCATCATTCATATTTGAAACTGTGATTTTCATTTTCTGTTTGATTTATTCATAGTAAAGATATTTGCTATCTTATTTTCAATGTTTGTGATTTGGCAACTGAGTGCTCAAAAGTACCACATTACACATTCCTTTTTCTTCATACTTTTAGAATAAAAGATCACGTCGTGACCTGACACTGTCATGTATAATGGAGTCTTTTAAACATTGTATGTGTCAAAATCCTTTCGTTGAAGCGCTTTTCAGCTGTTGTTTTGCCACTTACGTAGGTGAAAAAGTTAATTCGTTATCCATGTAAAGATGTACGAGTATTAAAACTTTCTTCGACGCATTTGAATTTAAAATATTTCTCAATTTTTTTTCTCATTTTGCCAATTTTTTTTCTCGTTTAGAAATAAGTACTTACCTACGTGACTAGTGTCGAAAACATACTGCAACGGAGAAATCGTTAACGATGTAGCTTTTTAATTTACCGAGTCTAAAACATTCGCACATAATTTACCTACGAACGGAAGAAAGTTAAACGAATTCGGAGTCGATATGGCCATTAATCATTTAATTTTATTTTAAATTTATTTCGCTAGGGCAAATTTTTCTGTCGGTGGGCGTGTTATGATATAAAATGAACAAATTCTCGACGCTCATCGTTGCGGTGCGGAATTTAATAAGGTGTCTGACATCGTTTGAGTTATTCACCCGGTAGGTACGAATTTCTAGTCTGATGTAAAATAAACGAGTATCGCCGCTTTCGTAGCAGCAATCGCGAATATTTTCTTCACCCCGTTGGAGGGTAAATGCTCGTGTATGAATTCCATCGCAGATATGATCAAGGGATTGTAGTATCGCGGTACTGCGTGCGTTTAAACTTGGATGCTCGAATGGGTTGAAATTATCATCAAATGAGAATCGTAAGCACTGTGTTTCACCATTGAATGAAAAATAATTGGAGATGTTTCTCTAAGCTGAATTCAGTTATAGAAACGAAGATAACGACGGATGGCGTAGAATACACCTACCTACGCGATTTCGTTTTCCATAACTGTCCGAGATGAAACAATTTATGTACATAATGCATAATACATCGGACTATCAGCTTCCGATGTTCTATATAATTCAATGGTTTGCATTTGTATGCTTAAATACCAAATTTATTTGTTATAAATTTCGTCATGACTGGGTAATGATTTTTTTTAAATTTATTTGACCACGTTTTTGATTTATGAATACACAATTAACACGTAATTATAGCTACCTGAAATTTCTATGTACGTACATAGTATAATAGGTACTAATGTAAAATTTCACCTACTCTTAGATTTTAATTACTAAGAGTTCATTGATTTGAAGGCAAGTATAATATAATTAATCTTTAGGAGGTACACAGAAGAAAAGAGAGATGCTAAAGATAACACGCTTTTATAATACTTATAAACATATCGAAAATGTCATTAATCATGACAAACTTTCCTATCTATATGATAAATTCTTCAACCATTTTCCTTCTTACTTAATTTCCTTTTATATCGAGTCATCAAATAAATTTCTACTAAAATCGTCTCTCTGCTCCATTCATTTCATATTCAAACAAGAACAAGTTCTCAATAAACCATCTGTATCGATTAAACAAAAGACATTATGCGTGTTGAACTTAATTACCAAATTGTAAATTCACAAACGTACACCACTTCGTCAAACGAAACTGAATTACGCAATGAAATTTAAAAGCTTCAAGTTCCAATAAGCATTAGCAAGTTGATATCACCGCAATTCTAAACTTTGATATGAAAAAGAGGTTAGCATAAAATACCTTATTTGAAAACTTTCAACACGGTAAGAGAAAAAAATCCACGAATATTATTGTTATTAAAAAATTCAATTTACGGCTTAACTTATTCTAAATTGAATTTTATTTTATGCAAGTAAATTCGAGTGAAAAATTTTGTACAAAAGTTTTATAAATATACTCAGTTAAGTAGGCATTTGAATAATGTCATTCACTCAATGAAATCCTTTCTTGAGGATGATAACTCTTCAAGACGAAACTACGAGTATACTAGGTAGCATAACCAATTTTTACAGCAAAAAGCACTAAAGTCTCTATAACTGCTCAGGAAAATTAAGGTGGTACTACGGGTATAGTGTGTTGCATAACCAATTTTTGCAGGTAAAACAATAAAATCCCTGTAATTTTACGGGAAAACTAAAATTGTGGAATATCGCTCTGTGGGACAAACAAATTTATGTTTTAGGATATCGTATCAAAAAATTATCCCATTTGATGAACAACTGAAGTTGTAGGATCTTACAAACCTCAAAATAAAGTCCTGCAACTTCAATTTTTTGTAAAATTGAGCAATTTTTTGGTATAATATTTTTAAACATATAATTATTTGTTTGTCCTACAAAGCGATATTCCACAATTTTAATTTTCCCGGGCAGTAACAGGGATTTTAGTGCTTTTTCCTACAAAAATTGGTTATGCCATCCAGTATACCCGTAGTCCCTTCTTAGTATGATGCACAAGTATATTCTCAACGATTACCGTTCATCTATGTATTATAATTATTTATTAAAGAAGCGTGTAGAAGTATCAGAGGTATGTGAATTAGTATTTGAAAAATATAACTTCAAGTTATAAAAGTACGTATCACAAATTGTTATGCGTTCAAGCTCATAACTTTAATAAAATATTCTACACATCATGTAACTCAATCACTCCATTTTTTCGATTTTGATTAATATCGAGGATTTTGTTTAAATTAGATTCAAACTTCCGTGCACTAAATAAGGTTATACTCTTTCATTATCCGTAGATGAAATATTTTTCATCAAGTTCAAAGCAATGGCAAATTGCGAACGTTTGAAGAGACGATGGTTTTTCAGCTGAGACCACTTTTTCTTTTTTTGCCCTAGAAGTCAAGTTAATCCCTCAATAGAGAAATCTTTTGAAAAAAATTATACAAAGAACAAAGCAAAACATCGATAAAACAAAGTAATAGGGAAAAATCATATAGGTTAATATACCCATATACCTATTTTATCTACTTTGATATAATAAATGTGATTTTACCAAGCGTAACTAAAGGAAAAATCGCCTACATTTCACTAACATGTAATCTCGCTCTACCTGAACAATTTATAAATGAATAAGTTGCTGGTCACAGGCAAATGAAACGAGTTCGTTCTGCCATCTACGGATCTTAGCGAAGTTTGAAGTTGCACAAAATCGGAAAATGACTTTACCACGAGTCCACTAGCTCGGTAATTGCGCTAATTTCCATATTAGAAAATGCATCTTCCTTCGTACGATGGAATTATTTCAAAACTTACCTGAAACAGAAATTCAACAAATTTGAATTAATCTATCGATGCAACTATTGAGCAATTGATGACTGTGCAGGTCAAGAATTGGTAGGTAGGTTCGAGGTACTAATGTAATGCAAATAAAATGATTACCAGACAGTGAATCATTATAAACACGTACCTATACTATCTACATTGACAGACATGGCTTGAAAATTGGTCATTAAAAGCAACCATTTTGACTGTTAGTTTTCATTTGTTTATACACGCTTAATTTGATAATAGTTACGTATCTAATGCGATGAATTATTGACAAAATTTCGCGCTGCAAATTGTTTACTTAATAATTTAAGTAAGTACGCTTTGTTGTACGATTTACATGAATGACTCAAGTTAATACCTACAATCGAGGTCTCGATTCTTCTTAATTACCTATTCATTCGAATTATTGACTTTTCGAGTTACCTTTGCGATAAAACCCTGATGTTTCAAAACACAACGGAAGCATTTAACTTCAATCAAAACAACAATATCAAACTCTTGTATTTCATTCTAGTTCAAAAACGGATAGCAAGTCAAACTTGTACACGTTAATACTCAAAAAAGCAAACTTTTTCACTCATACGAAAATCCACACAATCTTAAAAGATTTCCCAAAAACACGCAGGAGCAGAGGAAAGAAAAAAAACATCGAAATCCTGAGGATTTGCGCCTTATTTGTTAGGCTTTCAACGCTTACGACATCGCATTTGTGGCAGTTTTAAAAACAAAGCGCATCTATAAACGAGCAAAAGCATCTGTAATTGACAAAATAAGGGAAACAAATTTAGGGGAACATCGTTTTAAAAATTCGAATCCCCGTTTTCTTCGGCACACAAAGATATAATCTTTAAATTCGTCGTCGTAGTTGTTTTCACATCGCAAGCAAGAGAAAACAAAAAAAGAGGAGAAAGCTAAAGCTCCAAGATTTCGTATGGCAACGTTTATAACATTGCAACATTTATCTAATATTCTTCAATTCGATATCTTTCCAGTTTTAAACAACGCCGCCTAGATGCCTTGCTAATCTGGCGCCCGTCACGATGGCTCAATCCTGGAACTCCGCTGTTGTGCATCGTGTGCACAGTGGGTTCTAAAATCAAACCTCGTGTATTTGTGGTACCGCTTATCACACTTTTTGAAATTTTTCTAGGCTGAAAACATTTTATTCTTTGAATTAGGTATTTGAATTTATATCTTTTGTATTTTTGTGCGAAGTTTATATCGTATTTTCATTCATTTACAAGCCATGTATTAAAAAATTTGCTTTTTGGAGCATAACTCTCCTTCTATAAGACCAAAAAGATTCAAATTTTTGATTTGGAGTTTAAATACTGTTTAGAAAAAATCACTGTTTCAAAATTTTTATGCCTCAATTTTAGAACCTCGTCCTCCAAATTTAGGACTTTTAAAATCAAAATTTGCTCTTTGCTATATTTCTAGTGTCAAGGGTTGACTAAGAACTTTCCATACGAAAAAAAAAGCTTCCTAACCATAGCAGGGGCTGAGTTAAAATTCGATGAACTTTTTTGCGCTTTACAACATGGATAAGCACTACGCTTAATTTCGCTACCCTTTAAAAGTAACGCTTCTTATTCGCGACGGTTTTCGAGTTATGTGCCACAGCGAAGACATGAAAATGTCAAAAATCAATCGTAGACTATAAATACCATTTCTTATCGTCCATGTTATTCATTCACATTTAAGTATTACACTGTATTAATTAGAGGATAAATAGGCTTCATCTTGTAACAGCGTTAATCCATGCATGCAACTGCGTTGTTATAGTATTTCTTCAGGAAAAACTATTTCGAAATTAAGTATTTCTAATAAGATACATGGTTTCCAGTAAACTTGAAGAAACTGAGTTTTCAACAAAAAGCTCCAGGTAGGTAGAAGGTAGCTAGGTATACCATACGAAGTAAGAGTAAATACTGCGAATATCCTCGGAACAGGATAATTTATCAGATAAGTACTTCTTACACCATTTTCTGGAAATACTTTGTGTGAAAGAAAGCGTTTTTTTTTTTTTAAATGCCTAATGGAAAAGTGATTTATTACAAATGTTGATTTGATCGCTAAATGCTTTAATACAGTCCACTTTTATTTCAAAAACATACGCAAAAAGAGCTTAATAAAAAATTGATATTGATTTCTTCAAAACGTAGCTATTTTTGAACTTGGGCTAATTCTTCATCATTTTTAGTAAACAAATCATCAACAACACATCCTTTTTTATGCGTATCTGTAGTGTAAAGCTTTTAAAAGCATTGCTGGGTTTTTCCTTCATCTTTGGGTTTGTTCAAAGCGCTTAATACCGCTACTTTTTGGTTTCAACAAAAACACCGTAGCCGCTCTTCCCTTTCTACACACACTGTATATATATAATACCTATATACATTCGCGCTATGCTGCGTTCTACAACAATGTCTATATACCATACGCTCGCTTTATTAAAACGATAGTGATTTTAAAAGCAACTTAGAGTTACGAAGGCAGTGATATGAAAACTGTGTTGTATATAAAAACAGATGTTGGAACTGGCCGTTATTAATTTAACGGCCTTTTTCCCGGCTTGAAATCTAATCTAGGATTGCGCGGCATCATCGTGCTCGGTAATAATTTCACGTAACAGAATGGCCAACTTTTTCGACCTTTTGTGATAATTCCATTCTAAAGTTTTAACAGAGAAAAGCAATTAAGCGATGGAATCTATTTTTTGAATTTAAATTACAGGTGTGAAATGCAAGCTTAAGTACCGGAGCTTGATTTTGTGATATCAAATTTTTTTCCACATCGAAATCATGCAAGTTACACACTCCACTTTGCGTGAAAAAAAAAATGAAAATAAACAGCAACGTTTTTCGTTTGATATATATTTATTCAAAAGCTTTCACCTTAATTGTATTGTTTTATTGTATTTGCGTATACAAGCACCGTGAAATGGTATTCGACAGAAAAACAATCGAAAATACGTTTCTTCATAAATGACATTTCTCTTCTTTTCTTCTTTGACAGTGTTATTAGATGTAAAATCGAACGTTTTCTATTTTTATTACCATATTTGCACTCCGTAGATTTCTTAAGCATATGCATGAAAATCATATAAACTTATTTTTCATTTTTTTTTCTTTTACCAAGATGATATGAAAATTTGAGTATTCCATCAAAATTATCAAGTTTTTTGTAATCAAATAAATGGCACTAAAAACATTAATTAAAATGACTGAGTTTAACAAAATAAACCGTATTTTTCCCATCTGTGCCTTATAAACGTTTACATTATAAAACTAATATCTCCATCTAGTCTACTAATACAAGTTTCCGTATTTCTGACAAGCGGTAATAGAGCGCAAATATGGAGCATAAAATTCTGCCGACTAAAATACATAATATAAAAGCTTGCCGAAGAATTTTTATGCTACATACATGATGGTGCGAGCCGAATAAACATTCGCCGCATAAAATATCACAAATATCAGCGAATATTTTTACTTAATGAACGATTCGATGGAATAGTATTTCAACCGTATGCGACCATTTGTTAACTTTAATGATGATAAATGATTATGAATAAAATAAAATTCACTTGTGTACACAAAAGTTTTAACAGAATTGAATTCCATCTTAATTTCCATTTCAATTTTCCTTTTTCTCATAAAACCATAAACTCGTTCAACGTTATACGCTCCAATTTTAATTCACCGTGAAAGTTTGTTTTCATTCATTTCACTCGAATTGTAGAATAAGATAAAAGGTGGAGTATTCCGAATCCTACACTTATGCGATATCTTTTTCTCCCACTCGTCTCAAAGTAAGTAACCATAAAATACTCGCTATACAATTTATATGTGCCATTAAAAAGAAAACTTATCGAATCATTTCCGTCGTTTGGCAAAATAAGTATGTAACCTTTGGGGCGCCTTTTAAAAAAGGGTTAATTAAGCAGCTTGTATGAAATAAAAAAAATAATGAAATCTTCGAAGTTAATTTATACATAAGTAGCCCAATCGAAAAAAAAAAATTGAAGTAGGTACTAGAAACTTGTGATTTATAACAACACGACACTAAAATTTAATAGTTATACTTATTTGTACAATAATATGAGAACTTTGAAAAAAATCAAAATTTATGGTTTGCACAAGTTGCTATTTTTATATTCAAGTGATAGTGTTTCTAGTCGTGTTTCAACTACATAAATATACTTATGTAACTCGTATGGCACCAAAAAGATCGTAGCAAAAAATATATTTGAAACCTCGAAAAGAATCCGACATTGTTTGTTTAAATAAAATAATTTCATACAAGCTATATAACGTAACTATGCACACATCTTCAACCTAAAATACATATAAACAGGTACCTAGCTACCTACTTCAAAAAAATATTAAATTTCGAATTCAAATGTATTTCGATGCTTTTCCAACCACTGGCATAAAACAATTACATAATCTGTAGTTGAAATCACTTTACAGAAGGTTCTTTTCAAACTTTTGCTTCCATTCTGTGGCGGTGTTATCGAAAACGGCACGTACAATACCAGAATCAACGACCCGACCATCTTTTTCAACGGACAACATTTCCACATTCGTTCCAGTTCATTTACACAGATTTCAAAAGCGTGATAATTTTTTGCTATGTATTTCCGCGTATGTAGATTCCCTCTTGGTTTAATTTTTTTCGAGAGGTTGACTCCTTTTTTTTTTGTTGAAGATCGTTCTTGTGTACGGTGTAATGATGCAAGTTGACTAGGAGCGTATCGTAACACGTGGCTCGGAAACGAAGCCCGCCATTTCGATAATCTCTTGTCCGGTAGTTAGGCAGCTAGTTACAAGCGCATTACGTTCGTTGTCTACGGAGACTTTTCCTCGAACAGTCAAACGTTCACTGGATCATCATTTTAACTCGATGACTCGAGTTTTTTTCAACATCAATGATTCTTAAACGTAAATTTTCAACGTTTTTTATTGCTCGAAGCGCTTTTTTAACCGAATAATTTACTGTAGCTGGTGTCAGTTATATGGAAAAGCGGTGGTAATGATTTTTTGTTTGTTTTCAATAATCTTATATCAAATTGTATGTAAAAATTGCACTAAAGGCGTGTATCAGCGAATTATTGGATATTCATTTAAGACGGTACTACAGGTATAGTGGGTTGCATAACAATTTTCACAGAAAAAAGCACTAAAATCCCTGTAACTGCCTGGGAAAATTTTATACACAAATCTGCATATTTCTGTAAGAGAACAAGTTACCTCCAAATCCGAATAATGTACACAGATTTTTCTAATTTGAAAAAAATCTTACGTACGACGACGGAATTTGCATAAATTCCTAAGTTTTAATCAGTTTTTATACTACGTTGATTTCCATCAAGTCATTCAACTGACAAAGCATTAAAAAACTGCTCGTCATTAGATAGCTTCACACTTAATTTCACATTTTCGCGATTAATTTTTCAATTACTTCATTTATGGCGAATTCAAGCTACGTTTAAACACAAATCTGAACGAGTTGCACAAATTAAGTTCACCTTTTGTGTAGTAGACGTGGAGTAGATATAGAATTAAATTACAACTTTCTAGTAACTGGTCGTGTGCCGTTTGCAAATCTATTCGTATAGTAGGTACTTACTACTTACTAATTCAACTTTGCAAATTTCTATCTCAAAATAGCGGAAATATAAAATTCAAACCCTTCGTGTAATGTGCCTGCTTATCACAAACTGCTCCTCATTCGGACCGGACGTGATTGTTATACACTCTAAAAGCAGAGCTGTTATCCGTTATAAAGAGAAAATGCATACCGTGGAGAACTTCATTATAATTTAGGGTATTTTGACGAAGGTAAAATTATAATTCTGTGACAGGAAAGACAAAATTCATTATTAACACAACTTACGTTTATGGTAACATTACTTTAACCTTTAACAGTTGAAGTTATAATTTTATTTTTATCAAAATCTTGCTTCGGAAACTTTCCAGTAATTAATTAACTTTTCAAAGTAAACGCAGAGGCATAACAGCTATTTAGTCACACTGGCAAATACTTGAAAAATTCCTCGATCGAAAAAAATTTCACCCTGTTGAAGCTATTTACCATCTTACTGATGAATCTTTAACGAATAACGTTTCCACAACACGCAAACATAACTGCTTAGTTGCTTAAATGTATTCAACTACCTATCTGTAAAAGTTAAAGGAAAAAAAGTCTCATTCGTGTTACTGCCTGCCAAGCAACTTGTTTGATAATTATTTCCAATACTGAATGAATTTCAATTATATATCTCATTCCATTAAAGTAAGTTATTTAGACATATAAAAAAAACATGATACTGCCAGAAAAAAAAGTTCTTAACAAGTTAAATTGAATGACAGGTATTTAACGGTGAGATTTTCAAAACGCACCACTATACAATGCGTATACGAGTTGTAAACGTTGGAAAGGTGCCAAGAAATATTTTCACCAGTTTCACCATGCTTGCTTTAATAAAACAATCAACAATGAAAGCGTTTTTAGGTTATTTTGCTAACAAAAGCCACAGACGAGTGAAAATGTTCGTAAATTTAATGATAAAAGGAAACAACAAGAAAATGCTACGGAATTTAATTTACAACTACCTAATTTTGCGTTCACTGTTTTCCCTTCTGCGTATATTTGTCGAATGAAAAAAAAAGGGACACGTAAGCATTTAAAAGTCTATCATCTGGAATTGAAATCTCAAGAAAATTCGTTTCGTAGTTGACTAAAATAGCTATATTCTAGTCTTTTCGCTAATGCAGAAGGTGATATCTACGAGTAACTTCTTCAAAAATGAAAATTACAAGAAAATTCAATAAAAAATCCCCCTTCATTGAGTAAACTGTGTAATTTAAACATTAATATATGATGATGAGAATTGGAGCAGGTTAAGGAACAGTACATATTAAAAACTTCGTCATTTATGCAAGCATTTCTTTCAAAACTGCTTTAATAAATTCATCCAGTGCACTCGCGATTGAATTCTGTTCTTCGACAATGGTTTTTCATATGATGCATCAGAATATGATTTAATTCCGAAGAATATTTCATGATGATCGCGTAGGTACCGAGCTGTTGCTTTTAGATTTCACTTCACGAAGCTTAATAAGTAATAGATGCTGGAAATTTTCAAAATAGTTCAGGTACCAACTACTACCAACAAAATTGAAAATTTTATGAAAAATTCATCTCATGAAAAATACATTGCTCTTACATTTTCTAATTTTCATGAAACAAATGTACCTGTAGTCGTACCAACTACCAACTAACACAGTCCATGATATCTCCAGAAAGAATTTGTAGAATTACTGCCTCCCTCTCGAGACAAAATCACAGAAAACGTGAAATTTAATAAGAAAAAAAAGATTTAGTTCAAGATAATCTTTTTCTCCTTTAATTCTTCTTGACCACTCCATGGAAAAAATGCAGCTTTGAAGAGGACAGATAATTGTGTTTAGACAGCCTATTACAAAAGTATATAAATTATTGCCATTTTCTCACATCGGTGAATTGTTCAAGGGTTAGTTGCATTGTTAAAGGACTACTGGTATAGTGTGTTGCATAACCAATTTTTGTAGGAAAAAGCACTAAAATCCCAGTAACTGCTCGGGAAAATTGTAATTGGAGATTACCGCCCTATCGAACAAATAATCGTACGTCTACGAATATTATATCAAAAAATTCCTCAATTTTATGAAAAATTGAAGTAACAAGACCTTATTTTAAGGTTTCCAAAGATCTTACAACTTCAGATGTTGATCATATGGGACAATTTTTTGATATGATTATACTAAAACTTACACTTGTGTGGTATTCGACAACTTTAAATTTCTTCTGCCGTTATAGGGATTTTGGTGCTTTTCTAACAAAAATTGGTTATGCAACCCACTATACCTGCAGTCCCATCTTAACGAAACTTTTTCTTCTTTTACTTCTATTCAACGGCTGCAATAATTAAAACGTTCATAAATTTTTTATATCATGGCCTTTTTCCATTTAATCTACCAAGATGAAGAATCGAATTAATATTGTAGGTAAGTATAATATAAGTACGTTGTACGAAATGTTAGTACCAGCTATGTAAGGTTTTTATTGAATTCTTCGAATTTTATGGGAGTTGACCAAAATTCATCGATATAACATTTTAACACGAAATGCTCTAGTTTTCAACTCGAATTTAAAATACCCACTTTCGATTTCCCGAGAATATTGGGGGTGTGGTTCTGAGCACCTATTTTTTTGCGTGTTATTTAATTATTAAAGTTGACTTAATTTGAGATTAATTATTAACAACATATGCACTTGTATTTTTACATAAACATACGATTGATTGAGCAAGCAACAAAAATAAAATTCAACTGTTCACAGGCGAGCACGCTTGGAATAGTTAAAACGCGCAATTGAGATGAAAGTTGAAAGAGACTTTTTATCGAATATTTATTGAATTTTAGGCGATAACCATGTTCAAAAAAGAATTATTAATTCATTCGCTATATGAAGCATTTGAACCGGTATCAATTTGCATAAACTTTTCGTTTGGTTTAAGACTTAGCTACGAGATGGGTTCGGTGCGCTTTTGTATGTAGAATAGCGCAGCAACCGAAGTGACATTTATTATATTAGATAATCTAGTTAGTATTTAGGTTTTCAACGCAATCCAACAAAGAAGAAACCTTCATAATGTTCGCCCATTTAACATCCTCTGGGTTTTTACTGTTTGGAGGAACGCCTTGCTTTTATCTAATACGGTTTCTTTTGACGTTGACACAGCGAAGGCATTTGTTTTTCCAACCCCGAGGATACGAATGCAAAAAAGAAATACTTTTTCCCTTCCTCTTGTCGAATAAATCAGCTGCGTGTATTGTTTCTCATCTCGCTCATTGTATTTGGCAGCAAGGTACTCACAAAATTCTAAATTGAAAAATACGCCACCATGTCGCGAACGTTCTTCTTTAAAATATGAATTCGTACCCGGATGCTCTTTGTCTATATTCGTAATCAATTTTTCAGTTTTTGACAATTTTCAAAAAGTTGCTTATTCAATGAAAACCTCAACGATGGCGTTTTATTTAGATATTATTCATTTTTATACTTAGGCAACCATTTCCCTATATATTTAAATAAACCGGTGAAATTAATGAGTAATTTTCACGAGCTTCGATTTAAAATTTCGTTTTTTCCCCACAAAATCATAGTTGAACAGCGTCAACACCTTGGTACATGAATGGACATAGAAATACAGAATCGTTTGACAAATTCCAATTATTAAAGAATCAAAATTAACATTCAAAATACATTTATTTTTACAACTAAAATTTAAAAACGTATTTAAAATTCTAAAACCAAAATGATGATTACTTGTTCGGGTATTCGACTATGTAGTTAACTAGTTGTATGGGCAGATGGTGGAAATTGACCCATTAGTTGATTGATCTTATTTGACATTTGATTAAGGTATTTTTGCGGGTTCGAAAAAAAAACGTTGAAATTTTCCGTTACAAGTTATAACACAACGTCGAGGAAAAATCGATTCCACGGAAAATTCTCACTCTAATCCCCTTGTGTAGACCGTAAACTTTCAAAACTAATATACTCGATATGAACGAGTTAAATCGTATATAAATGAAATCTGAACATTTGATTTGGTGAAAAAAATGATGCGTTTATGAGCTTCCAAGATGACCAATATTCCTGAATTAGAAACACAAGTAGGTTTAGTTTCAAACCGACACCCTAATACTCTTAACAATCCTTGCTCATATAATTAATTTACGCTAAAATGCATTCAAATGGTTTGTATATCATATCATCCGTGAAGGGTAAACATAATTCCATAAATTAAGCTTCCGTATGTTTAACTGCGCTTCAACTTCCTATGCCCGTAGTCTTTATTAGCTCTGTAGCCATAGAACAATTATCTTTTTACCAAACCACGCGTTGTTATCGTTTGCACATTGTTACATTGTTCGAAACAGTTTGATTTTATCACACAATAGGCTATTTGCACTTACATAGTACAAATTCGTATCTTCAAAAATCATTGATAAATTTCACCAAATTACTCCACGTTCTTTCTCTCGCGGGAGAGAGAAAAAAGGTGAAATACAAATAAGTACATAAGGAGAACACAATATCTCATTACGATCTGGTTTCAAAATGTATTTAGCTTTTTATACTTTTTCGCTTATCTTGAAAAATATTTCCTGTGACTACTTAATCTCTAGAGAATTGTTCAAATGTGTAGCTAACGGCGTTTCGATGAATAGGTACAGGTGAATTTAAGAATATTCTAAAGCTTAACTATAGCATTTCAGCGTTACGTTACTTTAGATATCGAATTTCGTCGCGATACATCTAGCTACCTACTCGTAGATATATTTTTTATTTCTCCAAGTGCGACAGATTTTCAACAAAATGCAAGCAATACGTTCTAAAAAAGGTAACATAGGTTCGCCATCCTTTTATTGGACAAAACTACCAATAAAACATGTACTTAATGGATTCTATATCTTAACGCACGTATAATGTTAGTATCGTTGCTAGATACACTTGATCGCTTTGAAACAGGAGTAGTGCAAATGGAATAACAGAGTAATCGAGTAAGCATGATGAATTGGTCCGGAAGGCAGATGAAACTTTTTGGTGATATGAAACAAGCATCCTACACATCTCGATACATTTGAATTTTTATCTTGGAAAACATTTTGGTCACAGATTCGCAACTGGCCATATAAGCAAACTTTTGACCATTTATATGCAAATGAGATTACTTAGAACTTCTATATTTACATCAGATTTCTTATTTTACAAAAAATAGGTATCTTTTGATTAAACAATTCTCACTAGAATTAGAAATTTGGTTTACAATTTTACACACAAGTACATATTACATAAAACCACGCATGACATTCCTTATTACCCTTGCATAAGTTTATGCCTAAATAACAATTCGTATAACCCAACTCCACTCTGGCCAAAGAACAGGAAAGTTGATAAAATATTCACTCTTAGTATGTGTAGAGTAGATATACATTTAATCTATATCTCCGTGTACCTCTACCTACGTAAAACGGCGTTACAATAAGTGGAAACACAAATTAGAAGGTAATATAGGTAAGTATCGCCACATGAACGCTCGTCATTTTTAATTAAAAATGCTTTTTAATTGAAACCTTAGGTTCGAGAGATATAGTATTTACCTAGAAATTTTTGTACTGAACCTCGATTTGGAATTGAATTTATTTTCCATTAAATTTTCTGCAGATTAAAGTGAAATTTTCGCGACAATCTGTCACAGCTTTTCAATTAACTTTCTGTCTAATGTCATTACCTTTCCATTTGAGATGAAAACCCTTTAATTGAAATTCCAATCTATGTAAACTTTCATCTGTCCACATCCAATGTTAATAACGATAAAGACAATATTACAGTATTCCAGAGAATTAGCGAAATATCAAGCCGACCAGCTAGATGAAATTTGGACATTAAAAATTTCTTTAATAATATCATAGACTACATTATCAATAAAATCCAACAACTTTTTTCGTACGAGTATAGTGTGGAAATTTGATCATTTTCTAATACTTTCATCAGCAACTTGCTTCACTGGGATTTGCTGACATATTATTTCTGCGATGAATTGAACTTTCAACATGAAAATTTTTTAGTCAACTCTCTGATATAAAATGTGTATTTCAATTGAAAATCAGCAACTCTTCCATGTATTTAAGGGCTAAACGATTCCATTTTCAATACTTAACAGATTAAGTGTCACTTCTTCTTGGTCTTTGCACTTAATAGGCTGTTTTCTTCATTTAACTTATATACACCGAATTATCACTGTATTATTTGTCAGCATAAGACTTGATATACATATTTGGGTTTGATCGAAAATTTTTTTATGCAGATAAGTATCTATTGTCTCTTATTAAAGTATCAAATAATGCTTTATATCATTACCTTGTAGAAATTCTGACAAGACCTTACGTTTCACAGGTGAAAATTATTTAGTTAGAAGTAAAATCATTTCCGGTTAAAAATAAAATTTACAAGCTTAACGACTACAGGCGTCACGTCATAAGGCAAGCGAACTGGGTTCCTGGTAATAAACCACTGCAAAAGACCATTTTCTTGTCAGTTGGGAGATATATGTATTAATAAAACAGAATATTAGCGTGTAGAGTTTTGCAGTAACAGAGCTTTTCTCACCGTAAGTGATTGCACTACACGTCGAATAACGCTTTTTTCGTATCGTTATACTTCGCTTTTATAATTTCTCTCTCCGGGTGGTTACTGTGTGAAGAAAACGTGAAAATTGGTGCGAAACTGATTACGATAATAAAATGTTTCTTTTCGCGTTACTTATTTTGTAATACATTATTTTTACTTTTCACTCATCTTTTCACAGAATTGTTCAGATATTAAAAAAAAAAGGGATCAAATTTTTTATTAATAGAGAAATAACACGAAAGGCGTTTGTTGATAACCAGTTAATCACTAAATAGTGTTTCGAACAACAAATAAAAAGATTGGAAAACAACGCTCATTGTATCAAAATACGTGATAATCATAAATAGATGCATAACTTGCATATACAGCACTCGAGTAATGCATAAATATTTCACCGGTAGATGGTACTCCAGAAAATAGATAAAAACGTTATTATGAAGGATAGTCTAACTTGAAAACTGAAGGGGTGCCGAATTTTAGAACTTGTAAATAATAACTCCAGAAATTCTGCTGATGGAAAAAATTTGTAAGGACATTTTTGTAGATCTCATTACGTACAGTAAATTCAGTCATTGCATACAAAGAAGGCACTTTGTTTCGAGCTCGGCTTTTCTGGGAATTTCCGATCAGTTTCAAATCACTTGATAAATCTCAATTTTTATGAAAAAAGTTTGAGATTGTACCCAAAACTGAAAGTTGTTCTAACTTGTAAGTGTATACAAACAATCGAAGTAATTACCTCGTGAGTTGTCGAAAATTTTTTCTCAACGATTTCATTTTGAGTTAAAATCGTTATTTTCAAGTATACGCATCGGTTCAGTGATCAAGTTATTTCATTGAAACATCAAGAAAACCCTTCAAACGAATATCGAGTTTTTTAAACTCTTACCTGCAACAGAAACAAAAGTGAAAAATTAAAATTTATTTAAAATTTTATATATGCACATAAGAATGTATTTAATTGGTAGAAGATTGTTTGTAAGTCAGTTCAAAAGAATTCCAAAATCTCTCATTCGATCTACTCGTGCTTGAAATTTAATAACTTATCAAAAATATTCATATTACTTCAATTAATTTAGAACATGAAAAACATTTCGAAAACAATGTTTTAGTTTGTTGAAACACGTAGTATGTTCCAACACTATGTAGTTATTTCGATGAAAAAACAAAGTGAAATGAATACAAATCTGAACACTTTTAAATGTCATGCGAATAATAAAATTATAATAAAAAGACAAAGGAAACACGCCAGCGTTTGCCATAACTACATTCAGATTTTCCAAATAAAATCTACCTCTTAATTTTGCTACAACATACACCAGCTGTTCTCTAATTTCATGTTTAGCCTACAAAATTTCCTGTTTTTCTTAAATTAGCTTTGAAATTCTCAAGTATTTCAAGTGAAACATATTTGAATATGATCAAATGTATTCAGTTTGTGGATTTGCTATAAAAGCAACATACCAGCTGCACGCGTTCAATGCCTGGAATATTTTCTAAAAATTACAAAATTTTGGTTAGAGGAAAGTATTTACGATTGATTTGCATACGTACAACATTAGAACATTGTGGTTGCGCAATCTTGTTCAAAATTTATTTTTTGAAGTTTTTCCCAAATCATATAAGTACGTACTTATCAATTTTAGTGTCTAATATGTTATCATTATCACTTCGATTATTTTCATGATCGCACTCAGCGTCCTTTCTATTTAGGTCATAATAATTTTTTTAGCAAAATTTACACTAAAATCAACATAATCGGAAACTTGATGATCTGAAAATAGTTCAAAATTCTTACACGAGAAATACTTGTATGATTGCAAGCTTCAAATATCGGCGAACTTTCCCAATCGCATGCAATGCGCCGTTTCAAAAACAAGATTTTGAAAGTACTTAATATATAAGTGTAAATAAATAACAAAATGCCAGCTCCACTTCTTTCAAACAATGTGTGGGAAATAAGAGAGATGACACTTTCAAAAACGCTTTAAGAAATCGATACGATCAGAGAAGTTTGTAGAAAAAAATACTTCTCGTAAAACTTTGCGGTTATGATATCAAGAATGATCATTTGTATACTTTATTTCATATTTTTTGTATAACGTTTACATAGATAGCGTATACATATGTGTATACTATATTGCCATACATTACAGACATATACAAGAATTCTCAGAGAACATATACGTAGTATATGGTTCAGCAGAGACTTGTGCGTATTTGTATGTATCCTACACACCGCTATAGACGTAAAAGTTTAAATGAAATTTAGAAATTTTAGGAAAGAAATATAAATAAAAAAAGAACCGCAGCGTCAGAAAAATTTATTTAAGTATTTGTATTCATAACAAAATATTTATTTCTCAGTTTATAGAGAAGACTAAAAAACTTCGACATTATTCGTTTACGCTATTGAATGGTGCCACGATGTAGCTATAGCTTCCTGATTATCTAAAATCAATCAAATTATTTTTGGAGCAAGTTTTTTGATATTTTTCAAAATTCATTGAAAAACGAATTTTTGTAGCATATTTATTCTTATATAATTAAACGAAGATAATTTAAGCGAAACAAAAACAATTTTATAAATAACTTAAACTCCTTTTGACATTTTCATGTTTTGGCTATGGCACACAAAATCGAAAATCGTCACGAAAAAGCGTTACAAAAAAGCGTCATGCGGTTGTCATGGTAATCATTGTCATGGCGACGTGTCATGCTCATGAGTGATGATCTCAATATTGTCATCTTATCATAACATGCCATACCTAGATGACAGGTCGTTGTTATGATGACATACTATCATGATCATGAGTGATATGTTGTCATGGCGACGTGTCATGCTCATGAGAGTGATTCTTGGTATTTTCGTGTTATCGTAACAATTCGCAGATGACATGTCATGACCATAAGTGATATACTATGCCATTACAAATCATTATCATGGTGTCGTGTGATGGTTATGAATTATGATTAACAAGGATATGTAATGACTTCTTACGATCGACCTCCTTCTCAACCTTCTCATTAAATTTTCATCAAAACGAGAAAATAATTCTAAAGGGCAATGTAATGTCATATTTTTAAATTATCTACTCACTCCGCGTTCATTTACATGCGAAAAATTTTTAATACTATATTCACGCATAAACCAACAAATATCGATGTAAAATTTCGAGCAAGTTTTGGTCAGTTAAAAATATTATAATCAGTTAAAATGTATCTGGATGCATGATAAATCATTCTGAACGCCTGCCAAGTCAATCTTCTTCTCTAATCCGGTAAAGGTTATTAGATATATTTTGCGTTGCATGGTTGGTTACACTGGTCGAGCCAATATTGGCTTAACATTCTTTATTCGTACATCTTTTCCCGGCTTATTTCCTTTCAATCCGTTCTATAGCGTTTTTCCGAGGCGTTAAGAAGCTTGCCGGTTTATAGTTTAAGTGCTTCGGCTTTAATGTCAGAAACGTAAACAAGCTCGGAATACAAACGATTTCTTAAGCTCGAGGCTGGAGCTGTACCACGTATCACCTCTACATTTCTTCACATAATATTTGGCCATATGATCATGAATGAGAGTAGAAAGATAAAAAATAATATCTTCTTGGGGGTTTTCTTTTTCAGATTCATTTTTTTAAATTTTTGCAATGAACTGTGAGAATTCCACGTCGCAAATTTTGTTTACCCTGCTATATCGTACGTTTGTGAGTTGATGTGCAATCCGATTTTTCATTTCGTTCGTACAAATCGCCATTTTTCTCAAAAGTAATCAATTTCGTACATGCTTTTTAGAAAAAAAATTTTACCGAGGTATCTAAATTTTTAGTTTTTTTCTCCCTTTTATTTTTATGATTATGATCCTTTCCCTGTCTTAAATATTTTAACGGTATTTTCAATTCGAATTATACCATTGGGAAACGTTTAAATTTTTTTCTCCACGTTACACGAGATATTAAGATCGTTCGATTTAACGATTGATTTAACAATGTATTATTTCTAGTGGAGAATATGGTAACAAAAATAAGCGAAGAAATAGTCAAATTTTATTATCAATCTAATACATGATGCTTTTGATACCCATCTGGCAAAGAACATAAAACTTTAATAAAATATGGAAATCAACAACTTTTTCTTTAAATTAAAAATTTTATCATCCTCGTCCCACTTGCTCTACCTGCACCACCGAAATTACAATAGATCACCTCCTCATTCACTGTCAATTTTATACCCAACTTAGAAATAGAATTAAACTACCTTCCCTACTGAAAACTTTATTATACGATGATCTTGCTACAACATCCACGCTTTTCTAATTCCCAAATCTCTCCGATCTTCTCCCAAAAATCTAAGTCCTCCCTTCCTTATCGTGCCTCTAGCGTTGGCAGTAGTACAAGGCACATTAAACCAAAACAGTAAAAAGTGAAAAGTAAAAATTTCATCGAAAATATGTTCAATATTTTTGTAAAAAATGCACGATACGAACTTCACCATAACTAGCTGAGTTTTTGGTCAAAAAAAGAACGTCTCATTGTGTATTTTTCGAAGACGAAAACACAGATCTCAACTTTAAGTTCATACAAATCGTAATAAAGCACGGTATACAGTTCTTTCCCCTTAATGAGAAGTTGAAGGTAGACACAATAGAGCTTCAAGCATGGAAGTACGTATTAGTATTTACAAACTTCAAAATTACTTCATTATCGAATGGAGTGTTTATCTCTTGTTTGATTTCTTTACTTCATTACGAGTATTAGACCCAAGTATATACCTTTCAGCCATGAAACACAATCGCGTTTAATTTTCCGCGTAGAACAAAGTTCCTGAAACTCAACTTTTCATTGTCAGTCATATCATAATCGAAGAATTTACTCGAACTGATTGAAAAACATTGCTCAAATAATTCAAGCGTTGACTTCATCGTGGGTAGAACTCGAATAAACAATGAAAAAATATTTCACGTTACCTTGAATTTGACAGTTTCTCAACTTGTAAAGACCGACGTGTGAAATCGACATGTTCGAGTCAAAAAATGAAATCCAATTAATGCAACGAAGTTGCGGAGCTTAAGAAAAGTTGATAGCGTTGAATACTTTAAAATTGGGGCAATTAAAGAACCAACTTTGAATAGTTAATGAAATTCAGGTAAACAGGCCTACTAGGAAAAATACACAAAACACGAACAAAAAAAAAAAGGAAAATTGTTCAAAGTATTTAGCACAAATAAATCGTACACTTTTGAAGTGCGAAAAAAATTAAAAACCAATGTTTTTTTGGCGCTGAAGTAACGCAATGTTCATGAAGGAAGTGTGGGTAAATGGTACATTCATGCTAATTGTGTTCTTCACAACATTAAAGTTGACCTCTTGCCGTTGAGTCGTATTTTTTCTTCTGCTGTCATTTCTTAGAGCTATTCAACATTAAAATTCGAAACTAAACATTAGTAATCAATATAGAAGACTAAACACGAAACCACGAGTAAATTACGTTTCTTTTATTCGTTCTATTTCGTTTAAATTTGCATTATACTATGTTATCTCGCGTGTTGTTTAATCTTGAAATAAGCGAAATCCCGATGCTATAGGTAGACGGGTTGTTTATTTTTTTGATTTGCAAAAAGTTTAAAAAATACAAAAAAGTTTAACTTCATTTTGAACAATCCTTCACAATGGAAACATTTCCTATTAGAAGGCGGGTGTGTTTTTAATCGTGGTAATGAACCTACGCGTATAATAACATTAACATGAAAAAAACACAGGAGAGAACAGGAACCATGTAGGCTTTACGAATACCAGAACTTTTACGCGCTTTATTTAAAAACAGTAGTTGACATAGTAGTAGCTTTTTCTTTTTTTTGAATTAATTACAACTACACTGTAAGCAATTGTGATTGAAAATGGCTAAAGAACAAGACTAAAAACCGAGAGGAGTAAACATAAATAAATGAAAAAACAGAAACACAGAGGGACTACGGGTATAGTGGGTTGCGTAACCAATTTTTGTAGGAAAAAGCACTAAAATCCCTGCAACTGCCCAAGAAAATTAAAATTGTAGAATATTGCTTTATCGAACAAACAAGTGCATGTTTTGATATTTCATATTAAAAAATTATCCCATTTGATCAACAACTGAAATTGTCAGATCTTATAGAAACCTCAAAACAACGTCCTGTAACTTCAATTTTTTGATATAATATTCGTAGACTTACGCTTATTTGTTTGATAGAGCGGTGATCTTCAATTACAATTTTTGCAAGCATTTACAATAATTTTAGTGCTTTTTCCTACAGAAATTTGTTATGCAACCCACTATATCCATTGTCCCGTCTCAACAAATAATGAATGAACAATTCATGAACGTTGAAAAACGGAAAAACACCTTCCACGAAGTATTAGATAAAAAATCGAAAAAATATTTTTCACGTATACCTACTACGATACTCATGTGTAATCCTTTCATACCTATCTAAATTTTTTTCAACAAGAATGTGATCGGCGATATCTCTAAAATAAAAATATAAAAACAAAACGAAAAACAAAGGTTCAATTGAAAAAAACACTCATTTTAATTGAAATTATATGAACCATAATTGTGTTTTTGTTGCAGCTATTATCGCTTCAATTCCCACTACTGAAGAAAAACTTCAAACCGTAATTAGAACAAAACATTTAGTCGAGTTATGACATCAATTTAACAGACTGTGCAAATGAACTTTTGCAATTGAGCTAACAACCGTATTTAACCGGAAAAACGAACTATGCTTTTATGAAACTCACAAAACAACTCATACCAACCAGTTGGAAGAGCCCGACCTGATATCTTTGAACCATGATAAATTCTACACTTTGTAAGAGGAATCAAGTTTACAACTGCTACAGCAAAATGATCAAATTGGAAACTTTGCAACATGAAATTTGAAACTGAGACTTTACAGCATGAAGGAATAGAACTATATTTTATTGAAAAGTTGGGAAAAAACGAAAAGATAAGACTTGAATTGATTCTTATCCGAACTTTTTTTTTCCAGTTCATATTCATGACAACGTTGAACGTTATATTCGATTCGTATTTTTAATACTTATTATACAAAATTTTCTTCTGAAGACGAATTAAATTGATACTCGAGTCAAGTTGTATCAAAAATAGTTGCTCGAATTTTTGGTTCAAATCATTGTATTATAAGCGTATCAAAGTATATAATACTCGTATGTTGTCGTACTGCAATTGCACACCCGATATTGCGTACAAAATCGACAAAAGGGCGATATCCCATTATTCGTAGTTTAACTTAAGCTTGATTTAAAATTCATATTTAGGCTTTAATTTAACCAACGTCACACCTCGCATTGAACCTCTGTACATGTCAGTGTCCATATCGCGACTCTAAATTGAATTTCGCCTTCCAGACACATTTCAAATAAACCCAATACTACTAACTTGAAAGCTCATTACATCAATGTGTTTCGTATAAGGGGCGAAATTTGTTTAAAGAATTATTAAGCGAATTATATTTTTAGAAGCGACATAGCCATCACTATGATAGAAGATTAATAGATAAATTGTTTTATGTGACGATATATAAAACCGTAATCTCCCACGGGTCTTTTATATCATTTATTTAAGATAGATATCATTTTAAAAATGCCATACAGATACGTTTTTCGGTGCTTCCTCAGTCGATGTAGGATTATATATTACCTTACGTTTCCGAAATGTCTATAGAAACGGCGGAACTTTACACAACATACTTCTTAAAAGTTTTTCTTGTACTACGTTTATCTTCATCAAAGTTTTTCCCACTTCGTTTTTGTTTTTTCTATTCTTTTTCTTAAACAGTCACCTAATCAGCATTGTAGTCTTTTAGAAACCTGAGTCAGCAAATTATAATTTTTGCACAAATTACACGTGATAGTATTATTTATCGACGTTTTCTTGAAACGTTTGCGCATTTCGTTGTTTTATAAACAAATCTCAGCATTTTCAACAACTTTTTCTCAGCTCAAATTGTAAAAATGAAATATTGTTTTTTTGAAGTTACAAGTAGCTAACTAGGTATTATATCTATCAGTAATACAGTATATTTGAAAATGGCGAATTCTTGGCGATAAATATTAAACAAGCGCAATGTGAGACGAAACAAAAACTCACCACCACGACCACTTCCGAAAATTAATGCAAGACCTGTCGAACTCTTGTAAATAGTTGGTATTTATTAAGCGGTAAATATGTATGGTATTTCAACTTTTTGAAGTAATATCTACATAGGTGAAAGTAGTAACCAGGTAGCATCTTCAACATTGGTTACTTCAGTAAAAAATACCAACTTGAATTTCGATCATAATTAAGATTCGATATAAAATGGAAAACCACTTTTTTACAGTTTTTTGAGAATACGTTTTTTGTTTTTGCAGTCTACGTGGACTAGAAGTTTTTCACAACGTTCATTTATCACCGTTAAAGATACACCGCATGATCGCTCATGATAATATCTGGTCATCTTGGACTTCTCAGGCACTTGTTTAAACCTTAAATAATGTCTTCAAGGGTTAGGATATATTAACTTATAGTGTAGCATCTTATCCACAGAGAAAATTTATTTTTGACATGTTTCCATTG
This sequence comes from Maconellicoccus hirsutus, assembly GCA_003261595.1. Lineage (NCBI taxonomy): Eukaryota > Metazoa > Arthropoda > Insecta > Hemiptera > Pseudococcidae > Maconellicoccus > Maconellicoccus hirsutus. Next base: position 52,354 of record QBDW01001086.1, read on the forward strand.
TGTGTAATAACATTTTAAAAGAAGTCTTTGCCAAGGCACTTAACGGATAATGATAAGAAAAGTCGTAACGAATATTTACACACGAAGGACGCTTAAATAACACAAAAAAAACAAAAAATGATGCTGCAATAGCGTTATCCTCACAACACGGTAAATACGTTTCTACCTGCGAAAAAGAAAGCGAAACTTGGTAATAAAAAGGTATTTATTATCATACCGGAATTCTCTTTGACAAACAGCAGGAATTTTTGTCATCAAAGGCGTCTCGGTAACATTTGGTAGAAAAAAGATGTTTGAAAATTTTCGCGTATTCTAGATAGTCAAGTAATTTTTCACTCTATTGCGCATTAGCAAGAAATTAACGCAGTAAGTCCCTAACGAGTTAATGAAAATTGCAATCTTGGCGAGTTTTGATGGGTTCCTAAAATTCCGAGGGGACCTTCTAATCAGATTAGTTTGAAATTTCAACGCCATATCAGTGATATAGCCAAGTTAGGAAACAAGTCGAAAAGTGTTAACACAGCAGATCAATTTTGTCATGAAACCGAAACCAACACAGGAAGATGAATGATGTGTCCAAATAGAAGTGTATGGCATTTTGTCAATGACAAAGTAAAATCTTTATTCATGTGTTTAATTAATTCGGCTCTGAGATTGAAATTTTATCGAGATGGTGTGAATAATTTTCCTTTAATAAAGTTATGTGTACATTGTACGCACATCATTAAAAGAATAAAACAACTGATTTACAACCGTATCTAATTTTTATTGTTTTAAATGGCTCTCGAATGTTAACTTTGTATTCACTATTCACTCATGTGAGATGTGAATGGAGTGCTTGTTTGCTTGAAGCTTGGTCCGAATGTTGTTACGTTTTATATATTTAAAAAATTCCCTAGGACGGTTTACCATCTACATACAATTATGATTTTTTATAATTGTCGACAAATTTTCATCAAATTATTTCACGCCTATATACATAAACAACTCTTACCCTTGATGTAATTTTCTGAAGTGTATGTTCATCAATTACCTTACTGAAAAGACTTCGGGAATTTTTAAGCATGTAAATAGAAACATAAATTTACAATCAAGAATTTTTTCCAGATGAAAAATATTATTTTCCAAACAATCGTTGAAATTTAAAAAAAAAGGAAATTCCTCATTATCAGAATAGTTACTCTGCGGTCTACACCGAGTACAAACATTTGCAAATTAATTCTGTAAATAATTTTCATTTTTCAAAAAGTCTGAAGAGAGCAGCTTATTAACTTTTTCACGATAAAATGAACGACTAAAATGGATAGTTTTGTTATAAACTATGCATGGTACATCCACATACCAAGTAAAAATTGGGTTATCCACTTGTTTACTTTGCAATCTTGAATTGCAAAGCACGCGTTCAGACGGTTTGACTAATTAGAGGAATTCTTTCAATGGCACATAATCTCAACGGTTTTCATTAGAATACCTCAAAAGGCATTTTGAATATCCGACTATACGAAAAAAAATACGTAAAATAAGTATGGGAAAGCCCTTAACACGTTATCCTTTTCTTTTTTCTCGTTTTTATGTTTTAAAAATTATATTGAACATGCTCAAAATATTGTGTATTTTTTTAATACCATGTTGTACTGGATGTAGGTACAAAAAAAAACTCTTCTTTGTCGGAAACGTTATTTGTACGTTGACAAAAGCGGATGTACAGGATGTTGCACCGTAATATTTCCTAAATCCAAATCTATTGAGATGTATTATTATATCCTCTATATTGTTTGGTATCCCCAGGACTGTGCCTTTCGTTTACTCCCATTATTGAAGTTGTAATGGCCAAGTTATTGAATACAATTCGTTTGTCGTGATTGCCAACGTGGAATTTACGGCTAGTAGAATAGACAATACAAGTTTTAGTTTGATAGGTAAGTCTCAAGTAAAATATTATATCCCTTTGATTAAGTTATTGTAACCATCCGAGTAGAAATGAAAAATCGATTTCCACAATACCCAGCCGTATACTTCGCTAGATATTTTTTTACGTTCTGTTGAAGGAAAAAACAAAATATTTTTATGCACTTAGTACCGTACAACCGATACTTACGCTGCAAATGAATCTGTTTAGCGATATGAAAACAAGATACCGAAGTGCATTGAATCATTTAATGTACTAGTATAAAAAATAATAATAACGACACTGTACGTTAATTATTGTTGCCTTTTTCTTCCACGAAATTTCACCCAAATACGTAAAAGATGTTAGCTTGTTAGTAAAATGTTGTCAGCAGATTATTCAAGTTCGAAGTTTTGATCGAAAATTAAAAATAACAAATCATCACCTAAGTCCACTTATTATTCACTATTCGTAATTCACGTGCTATCGTTGAATTATCAGTTTCAAGGATACCCCCTCGATTTATCGTTGTTTATTAGTCAATAAAATGATCGTAAATTTTTCCGTTTAATTTATCTACGGTTCGGAAAAATTTTTCTACTATGCTGAAAATTAATGGTCCAAGTATATCGAAAGTTTTTACATTTTCAACTCTTTTATCGAGTAACTTTCAATTTTAATTTTTTAAACCAATTTCAAAACTTTTTCCTTCACGATTTTGTAACCAATCATTTTCATGATTCACTGCCTTTTCTTTGTCCCTGGAGAGATTCAAGACTTTACTTAAGTAAATGTGAAGTGTCATTTCAATTTCTCACTTAGATACTAAACTCGAAAATGTTGAACAATTTCTGAGATACAGGTGTTAATCGATATTGTGCTATATATTTTTAAAACGCGAAGCATGAATATACCGGGTTTCTAAATAATCTTAGCCCACATTTTAGAGGATTTCCGTGCAATATTTTTGGTAAGCAATAGTGATTACTATACATATGGAGGTAACATACTACGCAAACGCTATCAACTTGCAATTAAACACAAAACCTACGATTAGATTGTCTTTAAAGTCAATGGACATCTGGAATATGCAAATTATGTAATATCTAATTTTTATACTTCCACAGGCGTGATAAAGAAAAGAATTCTTTTCGCCAAACGAATAACTAAATGGTAACTAAAAAAGGGAGTGAAACGGAAAAGGAAATATTTACTGACAAAACACACTTTAAAAAGTAAAACGCGGTTCCTGACGATCAACAGATTAGCATTAGCTATCCATATTTTTTTTTCAGTCACATTTCTATATGTAAGTATAATACTAAGTAAATAAAAACGAAATCACATTACACAGCAATACTTACTGCATTACAATAATTGAAAATAGGTATTGCAGTATAATACGAGTAATACTTGACAGTTTATGTACATGTAAGTAGCTAAGTACTAAGTACATAGTACATACAATAAAAAAGACCCACACTTGTCACCATTAATTCAATCGAAGAAAACTTCTTGTAACGCTACTTTAGTTACCGCTTAAACAAATATAATGAAAATCCGATTACTCGAATGAGATTTCGCAAAGTACGATATCAGGTGTTTTTTTTATCTTGTTAACCTTTCAGTTCTTATCCCAACGTAACAACATGTAATCTCGAGGAACTCATTTCCAAATACAGCGTACCAAGTTCTTTTGGTACCTAAATTTTTTGTGATCTGAGATTCGTGAATTTACATTTATCTACATGAGGCAAATTGCACACATACAACGTCAAATTTTTAGCATCGCATCGTTCATCAAGTGTATGTTTATCGTACACGAACAGGAAATCATTTTAAAGCTCGTTTACGGCTGATATTCGTATTCAAGAATCGGTTACTTATGCAAATGAAACACGTACGATTAAAATGAACATTATTGTGTTAATTGTCTTAAAAGGAATTGTTTTAATTTGTACTTAATCTTTTCTTATTTGCGATACCAACTTATTTACTATTTAATGGGAAAACTTCTCAATGGGTTGTAGATTTTATTATTGTTTCGTTTACTTTAAATCTTTTCACAGACGCAGGATCAAATAAAACGGCGTTTAAGGTTTAATACGTATTTTTATTCATATTAGTGAGATAAAATTTCAAATTAAGAAAATTTTTTCCAGATTAGTAAAAGCACTTACTACATTAAGTAGATATTAGTACCTACACTATACATAGATTTACATGAGCTATATTATGAATTGGAGAATTTTCAGACACCTAAGAAGATATTAATCCAAAATATAGATGAATTATGGTGATGATTTGGAATTAATGCTATCAACTTTTTAAACCGAAATAGGCTCACTTTACTTGACGTTTCGCGAGAAATTCAATGGCACATACCGCACCCCTGAAAAATTCTCCGTTCAAAAGATATGAACTTTCAAAGCTCAAAATTACATAATTTTCAATTCAGACAAATATGTGCACCACGTTTGGTCTTGGAAGATGGACAAGCAAATATTAATAATTATAAAAAATACATTAATGATTATTTAAAAATTAAAATTACCCCACTAAACGTGAGTCAAACTGAAACATAGTAAAAATCATTTAAATACACGTTGCTACTTACATTTAATGAATTGCAACACCAAAATTTCAACGTAATCACAGGTAGTTGTACGTTTGGAGAAAACCTTACGTACAGAAAAATGAAGTCAGCGAAATCTCTAATTCTCTTATATCAACCTTTGGAAAAATAATTTACTTAAAAGATGCATCCGTAGCGTTTTCTCGTATTCTATGCTACAACAAAAGAAAGATTTCCTCGTAAACTTTTGCACCGTCGACAGATAGATAGTTATTTTTAGTCTCTTTTTAAAATGCTTTTCCTTCCCATTTCTCCTCAATTTTTGCACAATGTGAGTCAACAAGCATGAAAAGAAAATTCAACGTCGTTTAATGGTTATAAAAGAAATTATAAAATTTCACACCGTGTTTCAGGTTACGCTTCAGGTATGCATTAAAAATCTTCACGTAACTTTTTTCTTCGCATAGTTTCTATAAAGCCATATTTTCTTTCGAGGGATTGATGAAATTTAAATTTAAAAAGAAATTTTACCACAGGTACGAGGAAGTTTGTATGTAGATATAATTTATAGACAAATCAAAGTTTCTTGTAGCTATACCACAAAACATCGTATTGATTGGTTAAAAGTAATTTAAAATCCAAAAATATTGAAATTCGAATTAACTTTAAAAAAGTGAAATTACTCAATAGTTTGATTATCATCTCGATAAACGCCGGAAAATTCCAACACACTTCTTATAATTTCTTAAATTAGAAAATTCTCTTTCAGTTTGATCCCACGCCGAAAGTATATTCAAGGGCTATGAATGTTCTCAACTGAAACGAAATGAATCGATATAGAAATACACATTCATGTCGTACTACATATTATTACGTTAACCTTCATGAGCCGGAGAATATCACATTAAATGACGTGAAAAGTCGAATTATGCACACTTCATTCACGACATTAAACACAACAAGAATATATTTCTGACGTGTTTTCAAAGGTCTTGCGTTACTTTGTGTTGTTTATATACCTTTGTATAGAACTATGCGCTTACTACACGTTTCTTGGCCGTTATCCTCAATCTTTATTAATCAATTAACTAAATTAAAACTTTTAACTTTCTGTATTGAAAATAAACAAACCAAAAATACTAGCCAAGAATTGTTATTTATTACTTCTTAATAATTATTCATCAAATTTTTGTCTCATCTCTTCTCACAATAGACTCTTTATACCTGCGAAGCTCAACTAACCTAACCTAACCTAACTTCTGTTTGAGGAGGTGTCCAGGTTTGAATGATTGTTTTATAACAAGATTTTGAAAATCGAAAAAAAATCAATAAAACTTTATGCAAGATAAATACCATTAAAATTCATATCAGGTAAAAACCATAGAGAATTATTTATATTTAGCAATAAATAAAAATACTTTCATATGTATATCTCAGAATAAGGAGAGAAATTACAATGAAATATTGGTTTAAAACATGAAATAAAAACCAAAATCATTAAAATGCATTAATCACGAAACTGATTTATTTGAACTACTATAACTACCTATGGGTGTACTCGAAGCCAAGGAAATTCATCTCAACGGTGGAAACACGTAGTACCGAACTACCAAACAGATAATAGAACTCCTAAATTTCATTACCACAATGACAAAACTCTAAATTCGGCAAGTATTCGACCGTTCAAGCGTACTCAAATGAATCCGACATTTTTCTTCAAATTATACACCATCAGGAATTCGATATCTGAGTTTATTTTTTTCATTATAAGTATTTTCGGTAATTTGCGACGCCATGAAATACCTGATTCGAATAAAAAAATGTTCTCCCAAACGATAACATTTATTTAAATCAAATTCTGGTTCGGATTTATTCATTGTAAATCTTTTTTCCCCCTTTATTACCTGCTGTAGGCATTCATTTTTGTAAAAAAAAATAAGAGACTACAATTAGTAAAAAAATTGGAAATTTTCTCAAAAATAGTATAAAATTTCAATTTACTCATTAAAAAAATTATCTTTAAATTTGTAAATATATTCAAGTTCAATTTTATCACAAAACTATTTGGTACTCGTGGAACAATTTCATCAAAAAGAAATTTTTCGTAATTACGTGTAAAAACCCAATTTTAGTTTCAATTTTTTCCCCTTGTAGAGGCATAAAAGAAAGAAATTTCATCACGTCTATTTTTATATAATGAAAAAACTACTGTATCAAGGGAAAAAAAACTGATTTAATTTCAAAATATGTCGAATAATTCAGAGTAATATTCGTGAAATATGTATGTGCTTGTCTAGTAGTTTATATCTTAGAATTGAAGATTCGTTGACACTGTGGCATTTAATTTCACACCTCAACGCCGACAAAATATAATAAGAAATTCGCAATTGAAAATGTTCATGATATAAGAATCTTTCTATCCTTTCGGAAATGAGGAAAAAACCGAAAAAAAATCGTTACCTACAGATCGTGTCGTGGTTTTACGTCTACCTCAACATATCAAACTCTACGTTTACAACGAGCCACAAAAATATTAAACGGATATGATTTATTAAAAATTTATGTAAAACAACAAGACAATAAATTCAAGCTTTTACTCATACTATATGCAGAGGCGCGTGAATTTTATAAAAAAACGCATCTCCTCTTTATTTCACGATGAATGGTATATATACAGCCTGCGTAAAAGCTGATTGTTCATTTTCGTTACTAAAGTTTTCTCGTAAAGTCGTCATAAAAGTTGAAAAATATTTACCACTGAATGTTGGTGCTTTTAAGCAAACTTTCGTGGTAAGAGACCCTCCCGCGAGTTCATTTCATCCTTTTAAACAAAGAGACATTAGATATTATAAAACGTTGAGATACATTTCTTTTATACGTACGAGATTAAGTACTTGATCGCTGAAACACTCGTAATTTAAGGAAAGAAATTTTAATTTTCCAACGCGAACATTGCACAAAGGAAATACTCATTGTTCGTCAATACGTTTGAAGATTCAAAGCCACTTGCCAATAGTAGAAAAACCCATCTGAATTAAATCTCAACCGCTGCTGAATTCGTAGAAAATACAATCAACGATCACGGATTTTACAATATTGAATGGCAATAGGAAACAACCATTTCTTGTAGTACTACAAACTATCTGTTATTCCCAACTTTAAAAACACTCGATACATATTGAGCCTATAGGTAAAGGTAAGTATAACGCTTCACTGAAATCATCAACAAAAAAGGTATTCATGAAATTTGGAATTGTTCAGCCTCACAGCAGAATACCGATATAAAAGATGTTCTTCAGTCAATACCGTTCCGCAGTCTACGCAATATTTTTAATTAATTTGTTTCACATAAAGATTCCTTCCAAGATTCATCAAGTTTAAGAAAATTTGACCAGTAAATACTCGACAAAGCGTATTTTGCGGAAAACCGCGTCGGTTCGACCGCAAGTAATCAAGTTAAAAAGTAGTGAATAACATTTAACACAGAATTCATTTCATTTACTTCAGGTACTTTCATCCAACTTAGATTACTTTAGTGTCTACATAAACGCCATAGTATAACCTTGGCCTTATTATTATTCTAATCTATAAATCATGAGACCATTGAAACACAAGTTTACTGAATATTTAATACCCAAATAATACTACAAAAGATGTGCAGAAAATTTGCAAAATCTAAACGATATTTTGACATTTTCATGTCTTTACTCTGGCACATAAATCGAAATCGTCACAAAAAAGCGTTACTTTTCAATAGCAACGAAACTCAGCTTAGTGCATATCCATACTTATTGCAAAGCATTTTCATTTAGCCACTTTTATAGTTAGGAAGCTGATTATTTTTAAATAGAAAGCTTTTGATCATCTTTTAATACTACTGCTATAGCAAAAGGCAGATTTTGATTTTCAGGGGAGAAAGGTTCTGAAATTGAAGTATAAAATTTTTGAAACAGTAGTTTTTTAAAAATCATATTTAAATTTTAAATCCAAAATTTGAACTTTTTTGATTCCATAAAAGAAAAGTTATGCTCCAAAAACCAAATTATCGAATTTTTGAGCCTCCTTCTCAAAATTAAAAAAAAAATCAAAAGTACCCACAAGAATTTTTAAAGTATGATACCTTTATTATCTAGTCCAACTTTGAACAATCCCCCCCCCTGGGGGGAGGATAATAAAAAAAGTATTCCAATAGATGTTGAAACTTACAGGAATTTTGATCGCCTTGATTTCTTCCCGTTGTTGCTTCAATTTTATTTCAATTAATACGAGTACATTCGTTACGAAGAAGTTATAATTCGTGTAAGAAATACTCTACAGGCGTCTAGACCGTACTATGTTTTCGATTAGGTTGCGTGTTACTGCGTGAGAATATTACAATATGTGTCAAAATGAAACCATCAAGCAAGAATATCCTAATTTTACATCCAGAAAAGCTTAAGATGTAATTTTTTCAAATTGTTTAATACATTGAAAGAATCGCGAAAATTTGCAACTTCGTTTTTTAATAATGTAAGAAAAAAATCATATTTTTATCAAATTCTGGTTAAACAACTATAGGTACCGAAAAAATTCATTCAGCTGTTTAATAATTCACTTGAAAATTTAGGTGTAAATTTCTTCGTCAAAAAGGTAACAGAAGTTCGTTCATCACTTACATGAAAGCTTTCGTCTTAGAACACATTTCAAACCAAAGCACATTTTGCACATAATTAAATATACGCAAGTATAAGCATAGCAACTTAGTAAGTCAATTTTCAGTAGATAACAAGATAGTACCTATAACTAACAATAAAACGAATTAGATTAATTACACGTGAATTTAGTATAACTACTTAATAAAGAGAAAAGCTACAAAAACGAACCAAATTTTTTGTTCAACGTAAAAATACTTACATAAATTAGTAC
>QBDW01001087.1:0-22651 GCA_003261595.1 Maconellicoccus hirsutus
GCAAAAAATATAGCGAAGGGCAAATTGTGATTTTAAAAGCCCCAAATTTTGGGGGGGAGGTGCTAAAATTGAGATAAAAATTTTGAAATAGTACTTTTCTTTATATCGTATTTAACCTCCAAATCCAAAACTTCAATTTTTTTGGTCCCATAGAAGGGGAGTTATACTCCAAAAACCAAATTTTCGACATTTTAGCACCTCCTCCCCCAACACCAAGCCTTATTCACAGTCACAAATATTTTCAGCAATATAGCTCCTTGAATTTTCAACATAGGCAAAATCACCACAGAACCCTTATTTGACAAAATCTACAAAAAGTTTGTCAAGAAAGATCAAGTTACAAAGCGCTGATAACTTGTTGAAGCAGTAGCATGGATTTAGAGGTTTAAATCAAAACGAAAAGCTTTTAAAAGAAGCGGATCTAGGAAACATAATTGAAAACTTATCATTGGGCATTTCGAATAAAAATCTTTCAAAATTTCTGAACTAAATTCCCGACGAAAAACTTACACATGGAATTATCCATCGGCACGTAAAACGCATTCACCACATTCGGAGGCAGCGTCCAACTGAAAATTCATAAATCAGATTTGAAAAACGCACCAATAAGATGACAATCGTACATACGAAACAACAAATTATTACTCGGTTTCATTCAAGTCGTTCGCTTTGTTTAATTTACTCAATTTCTTCTTGATTCCGTTACTTATCTTGTTGATCATGATTTCAAAGAAATCCCCCGTCACCTCGACCTAAACACGAAGAAAGAAATCGTCGAAAACTCATCCCACCTTGATATCGCACTATAACCTAACTCACATCTTCAAACAACCCATCTAGCTCCTTGGGCCGCTCTATGATATCCGGATACGCGAGTATAGGCTTCACCGCGTCCAACTTCTTCAACGCGTTATTTTTGGTTTCCGAGCCCATCCACAACGCAGCGCTTAAAATCTCCTTAAAACTTCGTTTAATATTTGTAAACATCTCGGTGACCTGTAAATATTTACTTAATTAAACTATTCCTCGTTTCTCCACCTCACAAACGTACTTCGCTTTTGATCTCCGCGTATTTGCCTTTTTCAACATGCAAGTAACTAATCGCCGGCCCAAACGCCGAAGTGATAATTTTAACGCATCTTTGTTCTCTGAAAATTCCAAAAAGTCAATTAACGAGATAAATCCACCTTCGAGGTATTTCTCACCTTGGTAAATACTCCAACAAAGCTTTCTTTTCGAATAAATTCCAATCTGTGTACGGTAACAACGTATACATCACCTCCCACCAAATCGCCAGCTCTAAAATTACGTCGATTGCAATAAATACCATGTGGGTCGTGAATATTTACATATTTCTTACGCATCGTTTTCTCATCCATATTTAAAATATGTTCCAACATGTCCTCCAAGAAACTCGGTTCCATGACGATGAGCCGCACCTTAGACGGATCGCTCAAATTCAAAGCAACGTTATTCAAGTCACTGAACATCATCTCCATGTATCTCGTCCAGTTGAACTACACCATAAACGTGGTGATTTTAATTGACCAATTATTTCGATAAATATCCAAAGCGATGATACCTGTATTGTATTATTATCGGGCTGGTGTTTCAAGGCGATATGATCGGTCATTTTTTGTAATCCTTCAAGAGTATACGACGATATGGATGTAGTGGAGTTGAATTTCTTTCTAGCTATAGCCGTGATCTAAATTTAAAAAAAATCGCCGACCAGCAAAGCCACAAGCGATAATTGCGGATAATGATATTATAGGGAGGAGGGGAGGGGAGAATTTATCGAAGAATCATACAATAATTTTCACAAATATATTAAACTTATACAGTGTGTCTCATTTGAGGTGTCTTCTTATTCCATTGAAGATCAAGCAACCCAATCAACATATATGTGTTGGTTTGCCGATTATTTAGTCATAAGGAGCAATTTCTCTCATTTGTTAACAAGCTCCTTCAATTTCAACATCTCGCTACCACATTAACACATACGTAGGATAAATTGCTCTGTTGTCAAACAGCTGTACAAATTAAATATCCCAGTACATGTGTATTAATGCTTGCCTACTTCCGAATAATGAGGAGTCCTATGGTATAAGGAGAGCTTAGGTACATAATGTCTCGAATTTCATCCCCCTCTCGTCTCTCCACTCCCTCACAACTGAACGAGACACCTCAAATACCGCGTGCAATCTAAAAACGCCGTAAAAAATCCCAAAAATATTACATAAAGTCGTTGAGCACGTTTTAATCGCACTTTCTCCAACACGTCGTCGTTCCAACTGAGGCAGTGTTGCTTTGAAGTTCCATTACAAAGCTTAGATTGTAATTCGGCCAAAAACGGCTTCCACGGATCGGCTTCCTTCACCTTTGCTTCTTCCTGACTACAGTACATTCATCTGTAGTTGACCAGTTCGGCAAGAATCTCATCTTGGGTACTTACACCGACAAAGGCATAATATCCGGATCCACTTCTAGAGACGGTTTCGACAGCCAAATCGCGTTCTCTGATTTATTGTAAGGATTAGGCAACACCGATACGTCGAAGAACATCTTAATGCCAGCTATCCTAGTCAAATTGGCTATCGCTGCTACATGATCGAACTTCTTACTATTCTGCGTCGTCAGCGCCGTGAATGGCACTCCATTTCTGTTTAATATATTATACACTCGATCGCTACCGCCATAAGAAGCTGCGTGGAATCAACGATTCAGTTTTACAACAAACAGCACTCCTTAACTTCACAAAATATATCTTACACGAATTCATACACACGTCGAATATCTTCCTAATTTTATGAACCGCCTGAGGCTCACCTTGGCTGTTTTTCTTCTTCAGAAATTCTACAACATGTAATTTTTCCATGACACGAATCCTCATCATCGATTCGAATCACTTACCTAAAATCTCGTCGAGATTTTTCTCCATCATTAGTTGCATCGTACTCGTAGATAAATTCGATTTTCCATAATTTTTCGGCCAATTACCGCAAGCGTATTCGTAAAAATCATCGCAAGGACGAACTTCAGGGTTAATCGATTTTTCCAAATTTATCGCTGAAAAATCACCTCACATGAAGGCTGGCAGAGAACAATGAAAATTCGCGCTTACCAGCAGCGAGACATTCTTCGGATTCGCATAACGTCTGGATTTCGGTTTTTCTACTGAACGCCATCCACACTAACGAGATAAACATATATTAAATTTCATCCACGTTGTAATCGATCAACGTGAATGTTTACTCACGGAAATAAGGAATTATAACAACAGCCACAAGTATTAAAATCCAATAAGGACGAGCTCTCCTTCGCTCATCTCCCATTTTTTGCACGAGTAAATTGACCATCAAGGACTATTCTTAGAAAGCTTTTTTTCAATTTTGTTTAGAGGGTCAAATTGAAACACAATTTTGGTAGAATTCACCTTTCAACACTTTGAAGCAATTATCAACCAGATCGATTAATATTCACGAATCAACACCTTCTATGTGATCTGACGTTTGGCAGAAAACTGGTTGAAACGTTATCTACGTAGATACTCGGTGTACATACAAGTCGACTACAAAAGATCGACGTTTTACGGAAAATCCCGCATTTTACGACGTATAATTGATGCATGTTGCATTATTTGACAAGTCATACTGAATCGTTATAAATAAACGATCAACTCCTTCAATAAGGCTCGATCTCATTCAAAACAAACAACCTGAGTAGAAAATCTTTTTTTTCGACTTGAAGTAATTTTTTTCAAATATCCAAAATTTGCACAAATAATGAAAAAATTTAATTAAATGAAAAATACCAAGAAACTACGAAAAATGAAATTCAAATAAACCAGTCATTCTACCAAAGAGAACACTTATCGACAGGATTCATATTGCTATCTTCGGGACACCTCCAAATCTTGGCGAATTCTTTGGAATTTTGTAACGCCCCATTAACTCGAACTGGCTTCGGGCTATGACGATCGGTCGCCGCTAATAAAATACCATCAATTTGCGTCAACCCTTCGCACCAAAGCTACGCAAAAATAATCCCGTTTGATTTCACGAGCGGAGGGGTAACAGGATGATAATGGCAATTACTTTCGCAAAGCCCAACGTGAACAATTGCTCGTGAGTAAGATCTTCGAATCGTCTGAGGTACGTTTCTTGGCCATTCCTCGATACGAACTTTCTATAGGCGGATAACGCCACGTGGAATCCGATATTATCGGCGATATCCTCGTTGATCGTTCTTTCGCTGGGAATCTACGTGAGATACTCGAATTAATTTTCAATGCCCAACTCGCAGGTCTTGTTTCAGGAATTTTTTACAGCTACACGAAGCAATCCCTTATTTCAATCCCCTCTCACGTCCCCTTTCTCATTAAACACCATAATCAGCGGAATAAACAACTTCACCGCGTTGGCTAAAACTGACAAACCACCTTTTATATGGAATACTCATATTGGGGCGTTTTTGTAAGCCTTGGGGTGACTTGAGAAAAAAATGTTTGAAATCAAATTGGTTGGAAATTTGAAAAGGGTCATTTTTTGTGCTAATGATTTTTTTGTATTCTTTCAAATTTCGTCGTCATTCCACCATATTCCTACGAAAGCTCTGAAATTCCCTTCAGAATAAGTTTCTTTATTCGAGTATGACAAAGCTTTGGGCAGCGGCACGTTAAAATAGACCAGATAGTACTTTTTGATGGATTTCGTTGAATGTAGTGGAATACCCGTTGTAAGCGTTTCTAAAGCAATTGGCCTTTTTTTCGAATCTTCGCGACGTCTCATCACTCCACCAATCGTCACGATTTCCCATTTCGTTGTATTTTCCTCCTAAAAAGAAAATGAATTTAATCACAGAAACGTGTAATTTTTCCATTTTTCGGTATTTTTCAAACGTAATTTTCTTTAGAATGATTAATGTTTCCCTTATAAGACCAGACCCCTCTTTACGCTGATATTTCCAGCACAAACAACACAAAAAGCAGTTTCTTTACCAACGTCGTCAAATCCGTGCATCAATTCGTGCCCCATTATTTGACCAACAGCTCCATAATCCAGTGCTCTGAAAAACGATGCTTAAATGAGCAACGGAAATGGAAAGTTCAACTTTTACCATGGTCACTTACTTTAAGCTCCGAGAGTATATGGGATCACCAAGAATTCCAAATGGGAGAACTACGCAAAAAAATACATGAAAATAATAAATTCACATAATTTATCATTAGTCAACTTGAGATCAACAATTAGTCAGGGTCACTGATCTCACGTTTGACCTTGAAATACCTCAAGATGTGACTCGAAGTAGAATAGTTTGCATAAGTGTTTTTTGCAGGAAAAATAATTCTCCCATGTAGTTTTGAGAATTTATGCCAATTTCTCCTGCAAAAACTAACTATGCAACAAGCTCAATCCTAAATCCTGTCTCAATTATTCGTTTTCCAAGTATTATAAACGTAATTTAATCACGTTCTACTTCATACTTACAAATAGCATTATGATAACATGAATAAAACACGTCCACATCATCAGAAAAAAGGAACCAGCTACAAAAGCATACAATTTAAAATCAAAAAATGGACTTCAAGTATGAGAAAAAAATCTACAACCACGAAAAACCACATTACTCGACTTCGCTAAGATTGTTCATTTCATTTAATTTATTAAAATTGTTTTTAATTTGGTTTTGCAATCCTTCAATCATCGTATCAAAGAAATCATCATGTATATCAACCTGTAAGAAGCAAAAAATCAATGAATAAACAATACTATTCTACACTTAGGAGAATACTTGCATCTTTATATAGTTCATCCAGTTTTTCAGGTGAATCTGATATTTCTGCATGAGGCAAATAGGTCTTCAACGAGGCCAATTTATTCAATGATGTATTTCTGGTAATTTCATCCATCCAAGGCACCTTTTTTAAGACTGCTTCGAAACTTTGTTTGATATTTTCAAAAATCTCGATGATCTAACAACATGTAAATGTGTGCGACTCTTTATTGCAATTTTTTCACACTTCAGAACATACTTCTGCCTTCATCTTGGAATAGTTCTCTTTTTTAACGTGCAAATAATTTATAGCTGGTCCAAATTTCGATGTAGTAATGCTCACGCAGCTTTTCTCCCTGAAAATAATCAACGACGTTAACGAGTTCTTCGGAAAAAATCAAATTTTCCTGCTAAATTTACCTGCTTAATAAATCCAAAATCGCCTTCTTATCAAATAGATCCGAATCGGTGAATGGTAAAATTGTTAAAATCATAGAACTCCAGAAAATCAACTCTATAAAATCACTTTGAAAATATTATGCAACTTGATTCACAATTACAAGAATAAAAGCTCACCAATTTCTTTTACATTTTTACTCAGAACGAATTGAAGTACGTTTTGTAAGTAATTCGGATCTGAGACGAATACTAGAACTTTTGATGGATCATTTAGATCTACAGAGACATCCAGGCCACTGAGTGCTTCGTGAAAATATTTAACCCAATCTAACTAACAAGAAGTACCGATTTTATTTTCGGTGGCACTGCCCACCCCCTTCTTTCTTTAGGGATACCTTCGGTATAGATGATTTCACTCGTCTGGCGATATCATCGGTAAGACTTTGCAATTGTTCGATGCTGTGCATATAAATCCTTGTTGGAGGAGATTGTGGCTTTGCTTCAGAAGTAATCTGACAATGAGCATCAGAACGAAATCAAATCGTGAATTTTTCAAAATGAGGGACATTTGAGCTTCAAATCTTATTCGAGATATTACCGCTTTGAGTTCGTTGAAGTTATAATAAATGGACACGTGTAACTGGTTATTCCACTGAGCACAGAGAGACGAATTAGAATGTCTGGGACAAATTTTCAACCTCACAGTTTGGATGAAATTCAAAAACGCGAGTAGCAGATAATCCTCTTGTCGTTTTACAATTCTTTCGTTACTACGGTTAAACATCTACGTGATTATTTCACGAAAATAAATTTCCACTGAGCTTTATATCACGATAATAATTTCTAGGATGCCCACGTGACTTTATTTTGCGTATCATTCACACGTGAAAATTTCGCGTGAACAAGGTTCACATGAAACATGTTCACTTTAGCGTTCACATGAAAGATGTTAACATGAGGAAAAGAATATTATACACGTGAAGAGTTTTGTAAACAAAGTCCACCTGGAACATTCACTTTAGAGCTCACGTGGACAATTTTCACGTGAATTTCATCCACGTAACATTATCAAGTGAACCCATTTGATATTTCATGTAAACAAAGATCACTTGAAACGTTCACTTTAGTGTTCACGTGAACTTTTGCCACGTGACATTTTCAAGTGAATCTATTTGATATTTCACACGTGGATATTACATGTAAACAAAGATCACTTGAAACGTTCACTTTAGTGTTCACCTGGACTTATGCCACGTGACATTCTCAAGTGAACAACTCCAACATGAATTCTTTCACGTGTACGATTTCTCAGTAAATATTTTCCACATAACTATTTCACGCATTCCATTCCATTTTTCGCTTTTCTCGAGTACACAACAGGTACACAATACGTACACCATCAAAGGCACTACATCCCTGGCAAATCCTCGCGAAGGCCTCTTCAGCCAAATGGCATTCTCCGTCCTGTTATACAGATTAGGCTGCACTTCCACATTAAAAAACACCTGCAAACCAATCCTCGTCATTTTGGCCATCGCCGATACATAATCGAACCCTTGATTTCCGTCCATCGCCAATGCCAAAGCTGGAACTCCGATTTCGCTCATAATATCATACACACGGCCACTTGCTTTAAAACTCTCTGCAAAATATCGACGTGATTCATAAACTCGAATCATATAGGAAAACTGAGCCCACGATTTGCATCTTACTGTCATCCATGCACGTAGCAAATAACTTCCTCGCTTTATGTACAGCTTTTGGTTCATCGAGTTCATTTGGCTTCTTTAGGAACACTTCAAGATGAAAATTATCCCAATGAATTACGTGCAAACACGTGAACCCAATTATTTCCATCAACTGAGGTACTCTACCTACACAGTATCTCTTCGTAGTTTCTATCTTTCCTCTGATCAAACGTGCTTGAGGAACTTTGCGGTGGATTATCCAACGATGGATGATGTTGTGGCCAAGTACCACACGCGAATTCGTAAAAATCGTCGCATGGTTCGACTTCCAAGTTCATCGATTGTTGTAAATTTATCGCTGAAAAAGTTATCCACGACGTGTATTTTTCATTTTGACGACGAATTACGTCATCGATGAATTGACGAGGTTATTTACCAGCGGCTTCGCATTCTGCAGATGTGCATATTGTCTTGGGTGGCCATATCACAAGAGACGCTGCGTAGACTATAAATGAAACATAAGGGCGTCAATGAGAGGTAGATTTTTACACCCTTGATTGAGCACGTATTTAACTAAATAACTTACGACTAAGGGCTAATCCCGTGCTGCAGAAGATACCAATCGCAAGAATTTTTGGGATCATTTTTAATTCACGCAATGGATCAAATTATTTCTGAATTGATCTGTGTTTTTTATTTTTTCAATTTTTTAGTTTTTAGTTGGGGTTGGAAAAAACAGTATTATGGTGTATCAAGAGTGAGCATTCTAACAACAAAAAAAATTGAAAAATTAAAAACCAAAAAAATTTAATTCCGATACTTGGAATATTTATGATAAAAATCAACTGATTTTCTTCAAAAATATTCGGCTGCAATGTCACCTGACTGATGAATTTGTGTATTCGTGATTAAGACCAATTCTTTCAGCCACAAAATTATCAATTTTTCACAAAATTAAATTTATTAAATTAAATTTGATTTTTTTAAATATCGTAGATGAATCAAGTTTAATTAATAACTATTGAAACATAATTATAGGGCTCAAGTACACTTACGTGAAAATAGAAAACTTGTAGTGACGTGGTTAAACCACACATGAAATATTCCTCAGACCATGGAACCTTTCAAAATTGAATTTATAAAGATGATAACCGCACAAAATCAATAGTTCTTAAGATTTCACAAAAGTGATTTTAAAAAATCGAACCGATCAATTTTTATAATAATTTTAAAGAACTTTTTCACTTCTATGATATCATTCGCTTTATGGCATACTCAATTCAGCTACTACCGGCCACTAAAACTCATCGATGGAGTAATTTTCCACTATTTGTATTATTCTCATCAGGGAGTCAAAGGGGTTCTCAAATATTCCTACAATTTTTCAATTTACAACTCGTATTTCAAACAACAAAAATTTTCAAAAAATTGAAAACTATATTTATGTTTTGGGAACACTTACAAAAAAATATCAAAAATTCCCATAACGCGACCTCCGCTTCAAAAGAAGATATCAACGACGGTAATTTTTATTTATATAAAAAAATACAAAACCAAAAATAATACTGGAGAAATTTATTTCACCAAATTTTACATTTATCCACTGGATTCATGTTACTGCCTTTAGGACAATTCCAAATTTTGGCGAATTCTTCGGAATTCTTAAAAACTCCGTTTACTCGGACTGGTTTCGGGCTATGGATTTCAGTCGAAGATAACGTTGAACTATCCTTCAACGTAATTCGTTCGCACCAAAACTGTATTCGATGAATATTTAAAAATAAATAAACAGAAAAATTGAAAAAAAAGTAATTACATTTGCATATCCTAAAGTGAGTATTTGCTCGTGAGTGAATTCCTCGAAGTGCATGAGATACTGCATTTCTTCGCCTTTTTCCGATACAAACTTTCTATAGGCGGATAAGGCGTGATGAAATGCTCCATTATCAGCGATATCCTCATTTATGGAAATTTTGCTGGACACCTTGAACATCCAATAAAGCGAATAATTTAGCGTCAAATTTTGATTGTACGTACTTTGACAAGCTGCCATCACCTTTTGATAAATTCCGTTGAAAGTAGTGAAATATTGGTCATAAACGTTGATAAAGCAATGAGCTTTTTCTTCAAACGTCCTCGATGTTTTTTCATCCCACCAATGTTTCAGATTTCCAATGTCATCGAATTCTCTTCCTACAAGATTTAAATTCCGCCCAAAAAATCAGAAAACGTTCTATGCCATGTTTCCATGGTAAACAAATCTCACCAGTGTTATCAAACCCGTGGGTCAATTCGTGACCCAATACTTGGCCAATGGTTCCATAATCCAATGCTCTGAAAATCGATGGCTGAATAAATAATCGAAAAATACATCTTGATTGATTACTTACTTTAAACCACGAAAATAAATCGGCTTTCCAAGTATACCAAATGGTAGATCTAAACAAAAAAATTAATATATACAGTGTGTCCTGATTACATTTTTTTGCCTTGATAGAGCAACATGAATTTCTCTATGCAACAAAAGTTGCCTAACACCAAATTAAAAATGGATTTAAAAAATGAAAAAATTTCCAAAGAATAAATTCAAGGCACAGGCTAAATTGCAATTTTTTCAATACTTACAAATTGTGTTATAATTAAGAGAATAAAATGCATTCGCTGTATTCGAAGGTAACGTCCAACTGCAAAATAAGAATTAGGTTCCAAACTATTAAAAAAAAATAATAATAAATTTTAAAATCTTACTCAACATCATCAAGATTATTCATTTTATTCAAACTATTCAAATTTTTCTTAATTTTGTTCCGAGCTTTTTTATTCAATACGTTGAAAAAATTATCTTTTACATCAACCTGGAAAAACCAAGACAATAAAGCGATGGTGAGGCAGTGAAAATACACGTGTCATTATGATACTCGCATCTTTATATAATTCATCCAACTTTCCAGGCGAGTCCACTATTCCTGGATAAGGCGTATGGGCCTTCACCGAGGCCAACTTCTTAAGTGATTTTTCTCTGGTTGCTTCGTCCATCCAAGACACCTCTTTTAGGGTTTTCTCGAAACTTGATTTGATATTTTTGAATATTTCCTCGACCTATGGACAAACAAACCCATCAACTCGAAGGCAAATCTTTAACTCAGTAACTTACGTCAGCTTTCATTTCAGAATATTGACGTTTTTTAACATGCAAGTAACTTATTGCTGGTTCAAATAATGATGTGACAGTGACGAGGCAGTTTTCTTCTCTGAAAAATAATCAGTTTGAGGTTCAAAATAAGATTCAAAATTTCCAGCAGGAATTACCTCGATGACGATTGCATTGCTAATTTCTTCTCAAATAAATTCGCATCGGTGGTTGGTAAAACCTTGTAAACCAATTCGCCCCAAAATGCGAGCTCTAGAAAACACTTATTAAAGGATGTACTTCCCAACTTTGGCATAAGTGAAAATCAAAACTGACCAATTTCTTTGATACTTCGAGTCAAAATGAACTTAATCATATCTCGGAGGAAACTCGGCTCCACAACAATAACTTGAATCTTCGATGGATTGTTGAAATCCAATGAGACATCTTCCAAGTTACGAAACATCTCTTTGATATATTTGGACCAATCTAGCTGATAACAAACTGACACTTTTGCTTATCTTATTTCATTGAAAAAGGAAGATACCGCGATGGATACCTTTGGAATTGAAGATTTCACTTCTTTGGCGACATCATCTGTAAGAGTTTGCAATTGTTCGATGGTGTAAGAGGGGAATAACTTCGAAGATCCGAAATTTGACCTTGCCTTATAGATAATCTGAAAGTTTCCCGAATGTAAAAATATCCACGTTAAATTAATCTCATCTCATATTTCAGCAGCTGTCTCAATGGACCACCAAACACTCTAATTTTACCAAAAGCGACTTCCAAAAGCCTATATCTTTATTTATTGACCAAAAACATTCGAGAACCACAAACACTTGCAAAATATTACCTCCAGACGTTCCAGGTAATTATCATAAATGACTTTATTCAGTTGATCATTCCATTTAGCACAGAGAGGAGAGTTCGAACCTTTGGGGCAAATTTTTGACTTGACGCTGGAAATGAAATCCTCACTAGGGTTCATCTCCCTCTTGAATCTTCCATTACTACAAGTCACAAATCAATGAGGAACCCTTTTCTTGACTCCATCAACCGCAGGCAGTTCAGCTAAACTTGATTAGTGCAAGATACATACACAACCGTAGACATTTCCTCATGTAAATAAGCATCTCTTAACGGTTTCCAAAGCCAAATCGCATTCACCAGCCTATTAACCGGATCAGGCATCACTGCCAAATCGAAAAACATCTTGATACCAGCAATTCTGGTCACTTTGGCCATAGCAGTGACATAATCAAAATCCTTATTTTCATCAGTTCCCATAGCCACAGCCGGTACTCCGATTTGGGACATAATATCATACACTCGGTAACTATCTTTGAAAGCAGCTGCAAAAGATCCACGGGATCATTAATCTTGAAATAAGACCGGAGAATTACCACCACGCCACGACTCATACCATCATTCATACATAGCGAGAACAATTTACGAGCTTTATGTACAGCTTCGGGTTCGGCGCTGTTCGGCTCTTTCAAGAACCCTGCAAAAGTCAAGTTTCCGAGGAGTTATCGATGAGCCCAAGAGTCCATCAGGTATTGTATCACACCTACTTAATATCTCTCTATAGTTTTCGCTTTGCCTGAGGTAAACCGTCCCAGAGGTACCATCCAATTCGTTATTTAATACAGGGAAGTTTCTTGGCCAACTACCGCAGGCGTATTTGTAAAAATCATCGCAAGGTTTTACCTTGAAGTCTATCGATTGTTGCAAATTCACAGCTGAAAATATGCAAATCAGCGATATTTGGTGATAAAACATTTCCTAACATCGCAAGTAGAAATTTACCAGCGGATTGGCATTCTGTAGACAAGCATATAACCTTTACTTCGACCTTGGGACGCCATAATGCCGCGTAAACTGCAACCGAAATTACATTAAGGCACAAAATGGTAAATTTCCGTGCCGTTAGTCATTGCTACACTGAAATATAAACCAAAGATAGCCCAACGATCCGCTACGAGCATAAATAAAAAGAGTTGGAATAAAAAGGAGCCAAAGCAAGTTAATTACAGAACTGGCCCACAGATGGCACCACTACTTTGACGTTGTTTTATGGCCAACGTTCTATTACACAACCTATCCCCTCTCTTGTTTCAACACTTCCGTTCATTGTTGCCTTGACAACGCCGAACAACAAAACTATATAGAAACATGGAGTAACAAATGAGAGCATTTCTAACGCTATCTCTCGGGAAAGTATAGAATTACTTTGCTCAATTATTCTGCATTCTTCGATGGGCTATTTAGTATCTAATCACTACAGGTTATTTTATTTGTGGGTATGTAGTAGTGTACTTACGACCAAAAGCTAAACCTATTCCGCAGAAGATCGCTACAATTAAAAACAGATGAATTTTTTTTATCTTCGATTCCATTTCGTACAGTTGACTGATCACTTGAAAATTTAAAAAAAAACTATTTCATTTTTCAATACGCTAATTTTAATTTTGTATTCTGTTATGTATTTTTTTACTCACCAAATTACAAAAATCCAGATTTTCGTATAAATTTATCAAAAAAACATCCCATCGAACTGAACTTGCTCACGATGAACTACGCATCTACGTTCAAGTAACGCTCCAAAATCCAACTCGTATTACAATTTCTTCATTGGAGTCGAATTTCGGTATTTCGTTGATTCCTGAAGAGCTACCTTTCAAGTTGCCACTTCTTGGAATCACCTCGTAACGAAATTTCGTTCCTTTATTTACATTTAACATCGAGTACACAAATTTCGCCGATGATTTCAAACAACAGATGAATCATGGGCTTATTATAAGATATGTGTTATGCAAATTGACGACTCGCGCTATTGAATCCCCTCCCCGTCCCTCAATTTTTAAAACCGACGTCCGCAGATTCATCATAATATTGATTCAGCATAAAAGCGGATATATTTACCAAAAGAAAAAAAAATTCCAAGGTACTTGAAATTATTAATCACTCCACTTGTGATTTTCGTTTTACTAACCGTCTTTTTGATTCGTAAGACCTACGAAATTCTTCGATTTATTTTTTTATTAAATACTAAAATACCGCAGAAAAGTTTAAAAACATCAATATCCGAAAAAGTGTTTCTCAAATAAAACACGCAAAAATTCGTTCATGAATTTATTCACGAAACCAACAAACAATTCAACACCACCGTGATCCCTGCAGCATCCACCACAGCATCTCTTCCGAAACACATCATAAATACACGCTCTGAAGCAAAGGCACACGTATATCAAAACGATCCAACATTTCGACGTAATATCCACTCACGATCAACAAACACATCGCGGAGAAGGCTACAAAACGTCGTATTAATTACATCAATAAAACCTCATTCAAATCACACTTACTCCATTCCACAAGATGAATCCCCAGATGCAAATCTTTATCAAACTCCGAATGCGAATTCGAATTTTTCCAAATAACTACCCAGTAAATCGATAGTATCCCGTAAATTATCCAGTTTGCGCATTCGCTCATAACAAAAACCATCAGAAACTTGGGTTTAAACTGTGAATAATTTTAATTAGATGAATTACGAGATGTTTTCAAAAAAACAGAATCTCCTTACTGTTCTGACTCCTTGGATTGCAAACATTGCTAATGCTATTTTCACTTGAACCCATAAAATTATCCAAATGGTACAATCTCCCACTAAAAATATCAAAAATATCATAAAAATGTCGATGAAATCTTCGACAAGAATAACGACAGGGACAAGGTGACAATAAAAAGAACACAAAATTTGATGAGGATAACACTCGAGCTAAAATTTTACACAGATGTATGGTTTAAGGAGAAGAGGGAGAGGGGGGTATCAAAAATTGAAATAATTTGCGAATTTTTTCTTCACACCAGCCAACTAGTTTTCATCCACCCTTCTTCTATTATCCTAAAACAAATTAATCAATTTTGGGTAAATTTCGAGATTCAACAAAAAGTCTCAACATTTTCATATAACATAAAAATACACCAAGCCCCGAATAAATAATACGTCGCTTACTAAGCGTATAAAACACCAGACGGATTAATTGAAAAATCTGAAAAAATTCATTATTAAAACCCAATCTCAATTCGTCCTTCCAAAACCCCAATTCGACTTACCACATCTAAAAGCAAGAAAACAACGACGCTTGTCTTCGACGAATGTCTAAAATTACACATAATGAATCTAAACCACACAACATATACCACCAAACAATGTCACCGAGTAACGTCGATAGCATTTTAAAAAATTTATCAATTTTTTATCTTGCGATGGAAAAATTACTCATTGTTATGCGTCAGAAAAATACGAATGAAATATCTCCGATGTATAATTCACGGTATAAAATGTACACAAAGAAGGTATACAATTGTGAAATTAAAAAATATAAAACGTGAACATCCTACATAGTGTAACGATGACCTCTCAAACGAAGTTGAGATGAATCCATTAAGGCGCCTCTTCCTTCTAGATACACTTCGTCCATCAACTTATCGTGATAGCTTCTCAGCACGACGACGAAATATCCGTTTATCATGATAACTGCGAGAAAATTCATCCCCAGGGTTATTCAAAGGATCAAGTCTCATGCAGGTATCTCTACTTACCAAGGATCAACGAAGATATCACGATGGAATCAAACTCTAGGGAATTCTCTTGTTTGCACGAGCCCATAATGAACCCTGCAACCACTGATACTCCGATTGTTTGAATTAACTGTAAGATGACATGAGTAACGAGATGTTTCGGTTTTTTCTGCAGCAAAATAAAACGTTGGGAGCTTTCAAATAAGATAGTTTGATTTGTAAAACCTAATCAAAGATACCTGGTCGATTCCATAGAGTGAAATAAAGATCGAAAATATAACTAATACGTTCCAAACTGCCGACGCTATGGCCCAGGTTAATGGTAAATCTGAAAATAAAAGGCTTGGGGGAATAGAAAATTCATAATTTTTATTTCAAATACCCACACTTTTCATTACCCTTTTGCTATCACCTTTGAAAGAAAATTGTTGAATACACAATAGGCTCAAACCGCGCTCAGATGCTGCACCGAGTTAGTAATGAAGCTGGTTCATAGATAGCGCCAGCGTTTCGTTCTTCCCCACTACGAATGTCACGCACGCTTCTGCACCCTCCCCACACCAGCTTCATCGACCGTTGCCATGGCAACGTACCGCTACGAGATGGAGAACGCGAAACATCGAGTAAAAATACTCTTTAGCGCCATCTATCGTGAAAACGTAGAACTGCTTGTGTTGGATTTTTACTTGTGACGTTTTACGTCATAGGTGAAATATCTACGCACAAATCTCTTTCTTTTGGGTAAACTACAGATAAATCTGATCAAGTTTTCATGACTTGAGCTCGAAGAAATTCAGGTATCGATTGTTGCTTCCCAGAAACTACGGTCGATGTATACGTCATAACGAAGCGAAAATATCTTTCTAAATTGCTCGAATCAATTCCTAAATAATGAAGCTTGATAACAATATGCCAATTTATGAAGTGCTAAGTCGTACATCGGAGTAATTATAACTAATTAAAAAAAGTTATACCTATCTGCCGCTCATTTTATTACGTGAAATCGATATCGAAACAAAAATAGTTTCGGGTCATTAATGTAGCTAATTAAGTTATTATAATGAAAGAATAAAAACTGCTTCTACTCCTTCGTTTGCGAATTTTGAATATCATTTCATGTTGTTCTTCTCAGGGAACAAGGCTTTTTAATTAATTAATACCGAGTTGTTACCTGTCGAGATGAAAATGTACTACGAAATAATACTTTTGTTGACATTTCTTCTACAATTCACCGAAAATTCAGGTAAAACAAATACCTCAACAGAGCCGTCGAGAGTAAAAAGGGTCTCGGACGTCTAGGGCAAATATTCAAGGGCCTTTCTCAATTCATGCATGAAACTTATTAACTGAACAAAATGAGGGAGAATCGTCTATATCATTAACCTTGAAAATTTCCTTGCCCTTTCAGTAAACTCAGCCCTTTGCTCCTCCTCGACGCCTCTGTACTTCAATATAAAGCTTGTTTAAACGCTACAACCTAATCAAACGTATGCTTCCAGGAGAACCAAACGAACCCACATTCCCATCTAGTTTTTTCCTAAAAATCAGACATCAACCCGCCATCAAGTTCTCGTCGATATGGTTCGACGAGGAAAAGAAATTCCTCCGGATGGACTACGGCGATGGTAAACCTCCTTGAATAACCCCGACAAATTCGATATTTAAATTTGATACTTCAGGGTCAATAAAAACGATTGCTAAAAAGGAAACCGACGGGAAAATAACGATCTCAACATTGATCCCTATACGTCACAAGGAATATTGCATCACAGGTATGACACGATATTCGGGAAATTTACATATCTACTTATTCGACAGTTTGTCCAAACTCTTCAAGACTTATTTCAAAGTGAGCTCATAAATCCATGCTAATTTCACAAATGGATGCGATTAAAATTTCAAATATATGCAACGTATTTTTCCAAATTATCATTGCAGTATGCGGGTAACGAATTAATTCAAGGGGTGAAGTTGGAAAAATGGTACTTTGAAGGCTCTGTTCCAATCAACATTACTGCATATTTGCGATATAAAGTACACAAACACACTACCTACTTCTGGATTTTCGTATTTACTGACAGAAAAACTACGTATAAATTAATCTGTTTCACTATTACAGAATTCCACCATTGATCCAAATAAACAAGTGATCAACTCTATCACTGCACACATACAAGTTGACAATCGCACCCAAAGCACTGCGATTTTTGAATCTATCGAACAAAAACTCAACATCGAAGATTTGGAGGAACCTTTTAGTAAGTTCCGTTCAACTAAAACATCCACGTAGTGTTCTACAAGCATTGGAACCACAAGGTTACAATTCTTAGTAGTGAAAGAGGAAAACTGAAAACCCGCAAAGTATCTATGTTTGGTGAAGCTTCGAAATGGAATTAGCGCTTTTGAAAGAAGTAGCATGAGAGAGAATGAGTGCCGATTTTTAATGCTAAATCACCAACGTCATCTTCATGAAAGCCATATTGATCAAAAATATCTAAACCCCTCCACTTCTTTCGTGGTTTCATAATCATAAGAAAAGTGCTTAAAGAAGACTGGTGAAGGACACAACTGACCATAGGCGCACTGAGGATTTCCCGCTGGGGAGGGTAGCGATGTTAACTGGAAGGTAAATTCAGAGCACTATTTTTTTGAGGAGGGGCGGGGGAGGGGGTGAATGATGAAAAACTGTTCCTACCTATAAATTTAAAATAATTATATGAGTGTAGTGTAGTGATTTAAATTTTTATTTATATTTTTAAAATTAAATGCTAATCAAAAAGAAAAAAAAAATACTAAAATTTAAAAATTACAAAACAAAATCCAGTCTTCTTTTCTTCTGATGAACGAGTACATTAATCACCTTGTCCGCGATTATCTGGTCATTTTGTCAATCATTCTCGATTCTCCGTTCAGTCTTAGTCAAATTTGTTCTATTTTTGTTATTTTGATATTTACATTAAAAAAAAAACACGGCCGCTGGGGGGGGGGCTTCAGCCCCCTCAGACCCCTCCTTCGGTGCGCCTATGCAACTGACCTTGTAATCTTCGCCCCACACATTTGCATCGAGATGTGTCCTTTGCTCTTCTAAATCCTCAAAAACCCTCGAAACCCAATCACTGTCGACTCCTCCTCTATTCAAAGATCTCTGAAGAATTAAACAGCATTTGAGTTTCTTGACCTTCATACACCGTACACGAATTGAGGGGAACTGAAGGAACCCACACTTCAGATAATCACAAAGATGGATAATTTTATAGAGAACATCCAATGCATCAATGAAACTGCTCTCGATTGGGAACGGATCCGAGCCGATGTCATTGAGACGAACTTTTCGGTGTCTGAAGAAGTATATAAAACCTTGCCGGATACTTTCGACTGGAGGACTTTGGGTTTCGAGATCCACGACGACGGTATTTACTAATGTGTCATCTAATGTTCTTCGTTTTGGTACATATCAATTATATACTTCTTCGTTTCAAAGATAACTGCAAGTACGAAACATCGTGGAGTTGTGTAATAGCAGCAACCCTCGAGGGGGCATATTTCGCTCAAAAGAATCGAACAAAATCACCCTTTCTCTCGACGCAGGTGAGTAATTGTATCATAAGAAAAGAATTTTAGTACATAAAACAATTATTCCCTCGAAAAAAGCACTACATCGCGGAATTCTAAACCTAACTGATACTTCGCAGTCGCTGATTGACTGCGCGGTCTCTTATAACGCAGAACTGGTAGAAGTACAAAATGAAGTCCCTCACGTGTACGAATGGATAATACAAAATGGCGGCATACCGGAGAAAACACAATACCCAGGAGCACGCACAGGACTGGTAAATTCGAAAAAAAAAATTAAAACGCTTTTATCTTACACAGAGGATATTTTTGTGTGCGTAGCATGAAACATGTAAAATCTCAAACGTCAAGTCTGCTTTCCCGGTCAAAGGCTTCGGGAGGGTTCCTTATGCTCAGAAAACTAAACTGAAAGCAGCTCTCGTGCATTATGGTCCAATTTCCGCGCAACTTTCAGTCGATGCAGATGCTTTCTCCAAAATTGGCGATAAAATATACGCCGGTGTACCTTGCGGTAATTGTTCCTGCATCATTGTTTTTACTTCTCGATGAATACTTAGTGTGTTCAGTTCATATCATGAATCATATTCAATTCTAATTATAGGTGAACAGAGCGGCCTAAATGCAGTTTATCACGTTCTCATAGTCGGCTATGGAATTCAAAATGGAAAGGAATACTTCATCATAAATCCATTCTTGGGAAGTGACTTCGGAATCGGACCAAATAAATACATGAAAATGTCTGCAGAATACAATGAATGCAGTATTCACTTATACAATGAGAAATTTGTTATAGTTTAACGTAATCTCAAATAACGTACATATATGTATTTAATAAAGAACTAAATCAAACCGCAAACAGTTCTCGTGTAATTCATTCTGTCCCATCGAAAATATCCATGCTACTAAATAATTAGATCTGCACTGAAAATATGTACCACCCCCATCATATAAAACCAGCCGAAAATTATAATAACCGAGTCGCATCATAGATAGCACCACTAAAACTGCTCTTAAGGTCTGACGAGGTAATGAAACGCGGGGACTCTCCATCTTCGTCTTGTTGCCATGGCAACAAGCAGCTGCGAGAAAAATTGACTCATTTGTGTGAAACTCCTGGACTCTATCGGAGTTTCTTAGAATTTAAAACGAGGGAGACGGTATGAAAAGAATGTACCCGTTTCAAGGGAGGAAAATGAGTTTCAGTTTTAATGAAGATGAAGAGATCAACGAAAAATTAGTGTAGAGTTGAATTAAAACTAATAAAATTCCGCGTCGATTGCTGTAAATTTCACGATAACTCATGCTATGATGACGCTTCTGAAATGATTTATTTTCATCTGCACTCAGCGTACGCCAACCTCACACTGAAATTTCCCTCAAACCGAATACGTCAATTTTTAAAAAAATTAACGCCGAAGTAACGAAAATGCGATAAAAACCGAAATTTACATTGAACCATGAACATGGAGATAAGTTCATTATTTTAATGATAAAGCTGATATAATTTGCGAATTTCTTAAAGCATCGGTTCATCTGACTTGAATCGAAAAAAAAATTGTTCTTGTGTAATTGTAACCACATCGCGTTATTTTCTTTCATCCTAAACTGATTTTTAATAAATTTTAAATCGTTTTTTGTCGTGATGAATAATTACTACGGAATTAGACCACGTAAAATTGTCTTTGGTAATACCGCTTGCGTAGCGTTTTATGAAGTGTGCCCGCGCATTCGTAAGCAAGGCTTCGGAAGACTTTCCACCCATGAGAAGACTCATTTGAGATTTGAAAGCGGCTCTTGCGCATCATGGTCCAATTTATGCGGAATCGTCGACCAATAATGCTCTCGCCTTCCTCAATATCGGCAATAAAAAATCCACGACTATCAATACCACCTCCTCTTCCCACTTAAGATAAACGCTCCACGCTCGGCTAATTAGAACTCAAAGGTGATCGATAAAAAAAATGCCAAAATATAAAGCCCAGAATGTTCGTCATAAATTAGACGTCGTCACACCGGGGGAAACTCGTTAAGGAAAGTTCATACGATGATAAAACAATGAAGAACCCAAACTCGATTCGTTTGATAATCGAAACGAAAGAATTTCAGTCTAGAATGTTCGATTGGCTATTGGAATTTTGAAACGAGAAGAAATTTTCAAGTGATTTCAAAATTCAATTTGAATTCTGTCGACCAGGTTGTACGCTCTAACCCACGGAATGGTTCTTTGTGGTAGTATTGTGGTACTATGTTCATAAAAAACCCGTTTGAAAAAGCTTAGAAGCGCCCGGCAGAGAAGTGAAAACCCATTTTCTGGGAATTTCCCGATTACACACGAATCGTAGTCATCAATCACGAAGGAATTTTACGTACACCTTGAACCAGCGATACGAGTAATTCTTATCAAAAAACTCGGACAACCCCCATCACCCCCATTTCCATCCAATAACGAATAAAACCGAGGTACACTGGTATCTCGTAATTTAATTTAATTTTATTCGGGAAACAAGTCGTTACAAGAATCGTGGTAACTTCGTGTTATTTATTTTCTTTCGAATTGATTTTCATCAGAAATATTTCGCGACGTGAACCGTTACGATGAAGTGGTGTTCCGTTACAATAGCATGCTTGGTCTTTTTGTGTTTCGAAAACGCTTCAGGTAAAACGAACATTTAATTACAAGCTCGCTTAAACGTACATAAGCTACCAACATGTCGAACCTATCTTTCAGGCGGAGTTGTAATTGGCAAATCAAAACCATCAACTCATTTCACCAGTGGTGGAAAACGTAAGAATATACCTAGTTACATTAAAATAGTTTCATCGAACATCGAAATCGATATAAATGTGATATTTCAGTAACTTTTAATCCTCCCGAAGCAACACGGATTTCGTATACACCACGGAAATCGCCACCGACATTCCAGACTGGAAAAGAAATATCAAAGATTTTCATAAACGATCATTTCGAGATTTCCAAATTTTTGACAGAGGAAATTAAGCGTACAGAACTATTAAATAAAAAAATGAAAGAGAGAGCCGAAAATAGACTGACACGATTCAAAAATATACCAGAGGAGAACCCCGAAAAAGGAATATCAGGGAATTTGATGTCAAAAAATGGAACGCTAGAGAATGAGAGATCACAAAATGGGATAATGTGGAATAAATCTCCAACAATGGAAAGTGAGTCAACAATACATAGGGGAGACTGGATACAAAGTAAGATACCAAATAATGAGGGACCAGGAAATGGGATATTAGAGGTTGAGGTACCACGATATGAAACACCAGGAAACGGAAGACCTGAGAAACTAGATGACGAGAACATCACAAGTCTACCTTTTATAGGTGAGCAATTACATTCACTAGCTTATTATTTCACCGACAGTGGCGTAGCCAGGGGGGGCAAAGGGGGCACTTGCCCCCCCCCCCCATGGCCTTTTATTTTTTGTTTCGACGTATCGTAGTTTGTTTATAAATTAAAGGAATAGGA
>QBDW01001088.1:0-17657 GCA_003261595.1 Maconellicoccus hirsutus
ACGTACGTCGTGGTAACTCGATGAACAATTATACAATGTATCGAGAATAAACCCGGGTACGAGGAGTTTTTGCAGCGTCCAAAAACAACATGACCTTTACCTTGACAAGAGAATACCCGGAATAAATTATTCCTTTATTGTACACATCGAGTTGAAAATTTACATCGAACATGATACGTTGGCGATTTAACGCCGAATCTTGTTTTCGGCATAGGCTACACGATGTAACGAAACTAGATCTTTCATCGGGTGCGTTGATTTATACAGACGACGCGGGCGACCATCGACAAAGCGAAAATTTCCCCGTCTTTGGTCATTTTTTATCATAATTTCGACACATTTACTCGCGAAGATATTTAGTTAATAACACGCCAAATTCGAACATTTATTCGCAGCTTCGTGTTCCATGCACACACGCTCGGCAATAAAATATATCATAGTTTATTTTTCACTAAAGGAAATTTATTTGCCAGATTTATCCGCTCCGTTTTGTTTTCGCTACTCCGTAAGCGCCAGTCGGGGCAGGGGGATGAAAAATAATATCTGATACATCCGTTGTAAATTTCCCAAGCACATCGGACCTGCTCCTCTACCCTGCCGATCATCTCACACATACACACATCCGACGACGAACAAGCGCTACCCCTCGTTTACACTCAATATTAAACGTAAGATATTGTCTCATAGTTTACTAATATAATATATTATAGAACTTTAGCTATGGGACACCCCGGTAATACATTTTCTTTACGTGACCGGACGGATATTAAAAGAAATGTAATAAGTTCGCCATATATAGTACACATATACACGATGTGCGCGAAATACGCCTAAGCATCGTTATACATGTTTTAAAAGTAATTGTCGAGCGCATACGGCTGTCGCCAAAAGTTATCGATATAAGAAGCCCGGCAATCGCATGCAATTTTCAAATAATTCCTCTTTCAATTTTTCCCGTAAAACCGACTCAACCGCGAGCCAACAATCAACCACGCACAGAAAGACAATCTGGAATGCTATTCCATACGGTAACGCTGCATTGTTAAAATCCCCAAGGAAATTTTCATCATCTGACAAAAACGCAATAGTTACGTAGTCCTACTAAAAATCCATAAATAAAGAAGAAAGCATACGATTATACAGCAAAGCCAGTTAATTGGAATTCCGAAGCGTAAATTTGTATTGTTTTTAGACAACAAGGTGGCAGGGGGAAGGAGCAGTGACGTATTACCCTACTGGATCGCAGGAGGCGCGTGCTTCTAGCGGAAAATTTCCAAAAGTGGCTTAAAAAAAGTAGAAGTAAGGGGGTAATTTTAAAAAGCAATTGGAAAAAATGAAAATTTACTCACAAGGGAACTACTTGAGGTGTCCGGCTCGGATTTCAACGGCAGTTGGATTTTTGATAAGAGCATGTCAAAAAACCCTAAAAACCAAAATTTTAGCTGCCCAAGTTAACTTTTTGATTTTTGGCGAATTTTTGAAATTTGAAAATTACGAAATTTCGATTAAAAATAAAGAATAAAAAAAAAACTCGAAAAATAATTTTAAATCACGAAAGACGGACCCGCTGAATCCGAAAATCGCGTCGGCGAGCCGTTCTGGAGCCTCCAGCGCGATTTCCATTTTTCTCCAGGAACTTCGAAATGCTCCAGAAGGCGTCCATTTGAGGTTGGGCAGCTAAAAACTTGGTTCTCTCTTATTCTCAACTTACTGAACCGACTTGACTACATTTCCGGAAAATTCAACCCGGACAACCCGAGTAGGTTTTCCAGGACAGGTGTTTTCATAGCAAAGCATTACGAATTTGAAAGTATTTCTTTCGTGATTTAAAATTATTTTCCGATTTTTTTTTATTCTTTATTTTTAATCGAAATTCCGTTATTTTCAAATTTCAAAAATTCGCCAAAAATCGAAAAGTTAACTTGGGCAGCTAAAATTATGGTTTTAAGGCTTTTTTGACATGCTCTTTTCAAAAATCCAACTCCCACTCAAATACGAGCCGGACACCTCAAGTAGTTCCCTTGTAAGCCTAGAACATTAAAAAGCCAATTCTGCTATCAGGAGGGGAGTGAATGGGGAGGGGAGGGGGAGGGAAGGGGGGGGTATAATGATCACTTAACACGGAGAAATAATATGTTCCATGTGACTTTAAAAAAAAATCTAGCAGAATTGGGGAGGTGAACTACAAAATTTTTCAAAGCGGGCTCCCCACATCCCCACATGAAAGATTTTGTTTGGGCCTCCTCAATTAGAGCATACTACTTATCGGCTGAAAGAAATTAGGGGAAATCGCCAACATTATTAAATAACTTAAAATTTCTCAGTCCATAGTGTATTACCCCGCCCCCCCCTCCTTCGGTAACTCCGAATATTTATACAAAATTGATGACGTGAAAATAATACAATCCCAAGTGAAAATTTATATTTATGTCTTCTCAAATTTAATGATCGCAACTCCAAATTCATTCAAAATTCATCGCCGCCTTCCTCTTAAATTATCATGGAAACGAAAATCAAGTAGGAAAAAACTTGACAAATATTTCGATCAAATTATGAAAAATTTTCAAGTTTTAGGAATATTTTTACGACATCGTGTTATTGAGATATTACAAAAACAATGGTTATTTTTATCTCCACTCAATCTCCGAAATCAAGTTCGGGCTAATTTCGCCCGAACAAATTGTACGAAAAAACTCGACGTGAAAAAAGAAGGGAGCCACACATACGCTCTGTTCCGAACACGGTATTAAACCGCTTAATGATCGAGTAACGCTACTTGTACACATAAGTGGTATTTCAAAATTTATTACCTTGTCCGAGTAATTGATATACATTGGTGTCGAATCTCACTTCTCTTACTCTACGTACGAATACACTTAACAATTTGTTCGCAACGTTTAACGTTTAGCGCATATTGATTAGCTTATAACACAGTCCAATCGCCTATACAACATTGTTTCTTTATATAAATTAGCACGCGTTCGTACCGATCTACAGCGTGCAATTACTCTTTATCAAACTGACGGGTATCTTTGGTACGCGAAAATTTTTCCTAATCGAAATTCCCATCGTTTGTATCGTTTCACCGCGTTGTACTTCGTAGCAGTCATAAAATCATATACACATTTGCTCCATACGAGAGATACCCAAAGCGACAATTCAATCATTTCCAACTTGATAACGAAAATGAACGAAAACGCCAAATTTCCAATGTTCATGAGAAGATTGAAAATACCCTTAATCTAACATTGCCATTGCCACGATGAAAAGATAGGCTATCGACGGAGAAATGTTGCAAAAGGAGAAAAAAATCACGTTCGATGTACTTTCTAAACAGCTCCAAGGTATAGTGTATTCTCTATACGAAGATTATTTTCTTATATCGAGAACTTTTCTTTTACTTTTTTTCTAAGCTGATAAAAATAAATTAGTTTCAGCGCTTTATATTAGAATCGGTTGTTTATATGGCGAATGCAAAGGCACGTTTATATTTATAAAAGTACATAAGTCGTTGGGTTCTCGTCGCTAATATTCAATGAATTTGTAGCTGTAGCGATGTGATGTGAAACAGAATGTCGTGTCGGAGTGTCAAAATATAAATTTCATACGAGAATATTCTGTTGAAAACAGTTGTCTTGATGTGGAGGCATTGAACCAAAATTGTCACGATTTTACTGGTTTGGAGTTTGGGGAAATGACAAATTTTTAAACTAAATTATATTCCTAATTTCTTTACGAAGGAAATGAAATTTGATTTTCACTTAAGAGTGTTATAGAAATAAGGCTTCAATGAATTTATTTATTTTGCATTTTATCGTTTTTTTTTGTTCGATATATTTTCTATTGTACCGATACTTTCAAAATATTAAAATACTCGTAAGTAATGTGGATAAATTTGATAACCGATAAATAACGTCGCGACGAAAACCAAACTGGCTGGTTTTTATTACACGAAAAACCCGTTGACCTTGATAATCGACTAGTAACGTTGCATCAAAAACCAGACTGACTGGTTTTTATTACACAAAAACCCCGTTGACCTTGATAATCGACTAGTAACGTTGCATCAAAAACCAGACTGACTGGTTTTTATTACACGAAAAACCCGTGAACCTTGATAATCGATTAGTAACGTTGCAACAAAAACCAAACTGGCTGGTTTCATTATACAGAAAACCCATTAAAAGTGTAATGGATGTGGCTGAACATGTTAATATATTCTTCAAGTAAATATGAAGATTTTTTTTGAGTAATAAAATCAAAATATTGAAATATAAATATCGCAATGAAATATTAAAATAACACCGAATTTTAGAAAATTTTGTGTATTGTGAAATCGCAGATAAAAAATGATATAAAAATGAAATTTTACAGAAAAACAATTTTTTGACGCTTTGCAGATCATTGACTTGCACCTACATCTCCTACCAGCTCGGATGTTCTCAAAGTGCAGTTCAACGACCTGCATATCAGTTCATAATTTTTTTTTAAATTCATTTGATGCCCACACGCCACATTTAATGTTGATTTCATACTTCTAACACTATTTCAATGTATAAAAAAAATATTAAAATGTTTTCCGACATAAATATCTTTTCAGCATTTAACATGGATAAGTCTTTCCTAGGTGCATTTAAAAATTGCAAATGCACAACACTGATACATTCATCTACGGTAGCATTTCCACGAAGAGTTCGCCTAATTAAACGTATTTCGATGGGTTCACTGGAGAAGCTATTTTAAAGTAGCCAGTCGGAGTTAAAGTACCTACACACCTTCTTTCACCATGCACATCTATGGACCCCCGCGTTCAAGCTACGCCCTAATTCGTGGATTATATATGCACATTTCTGACCTTTTAGCCAATGCAGTTCGTATTCTTTGTGTTAGCTATTGTTCCTTGTATTCACGAGTGTGATATCCTTGATGGAATTTAGACCATTTCTTATTTTTACTTTCTTCTTTTCTATTTTTAGAAGAAATTCTTAATTTTAGATACTCGATGAAGTAACTTCAAAAGAAAATATTCAAGTGTCCCAAATGCGCCTATAAATACACACGAATGGAAATAAAAGAACAAAGCAATCGGCAATCACTATCGTTAAATAAATCACTAAATCACCAATATCATTGAGAAGTATCTTCATGCTTTAGTCATCGAGTATTCCTCGCCAATGCATATGTATTTCAGTCTAGGTAATAGTAAACGATGCAGTAATTGAAAGTAACAAATGCATTTTGTTTTCTGGCATCGAATGTTTTTATTTCATCGTATATACATTTAAATTAAGACATCGGAACACCGTCCAGCCATAAATTACTTTCTAATAAAGCATTCGCCATTATTTAAACTTTATATTGGCTTCGGTGTGTACCAATTGTATAACATTGTATGAAGTAGATGAAAAAATTAGTATACAAATGCACGCGTATTTAACGAAACGTGTTTGAAAAAGCGTAGCACATGATGCACTCAAATACACAGACGATCAACGACATAGAGAATTTTTAATTATTGACTCCTCGGTGTACTCTTTCTCCTAGTAGCTGCAATTAGTCAAAGAGCTGTTGAAAAGAGTTTTGCTCCAAATGAATTGGTAGGGAGAGGGGTGCAAAACTCTTGAACGTAGGCTCTTCAATCAAATGCTTCTGAAATGTGAACTATTTCGAAAAAATTATACATTAAAATGCGTTTCCTATTTCATTTCTTTTTTTCAACCCCATTACACCCCACCTCCGCTCGCCGATCACTCCATAAACGCCGCTGCTGACGAGTTTTCGGCGGCATTCCACTCCTTTGCAATCCTTCTCTCTCATTTGTATAATGGTGACCGCGCTCCAGAAGACAATTAAAAACGAACCGCGGACGGCTGTACGGATTAAAAATACTCGAGCGCATAAACAATATCATCAGCAGCGTCGAAAAATACCGCAAAATTAAGTTTTACCCAGTAAATTCCCGCAAGGCGAATAAATAATCTAGCAGACAACAGGACGGCCGTCCTTTTTGACAGTGGCGGCACAGGATAAGTTACAAATACCCTTCTGGGATAAACAACGAGCTTCAATTAACGAGAACCAACGCATTGGCGCTATCTAGGCCATCACTGATAAAGTATCCAATTAAAAAAGAATCCCTTTGCTGGCATTGGTGCGATGTATTTATTGCGTGTTATCTGATACAAGACATGTAAGGTTTTTTTTTCGCTACCCCGTACACCCGGGACAATCCTATCGCATCCGGTGAACTACCCCTTTCTCGGAGCTTCGTATTTTCAACTTTTTACTCTAATCCGATACAGGATCGGTATGCACCCTGGCCAAACCACCGATAAATTTCACCCCGGTCGCGAGTACATCGTAAATAATGGCCGCCCGATAGAACGCTAACCGCGTTCGCGATTAATTGACGGTCTGATGTTTTAATCAACGCGTAAATTCGCCATGTACTCTTCGTACAGCTCATTCATCCGCAGTGCATTAAAGCGACCAATGCCCGTAACCATGTCCACGTACAATAACCGATCGCCGCGTATAAATCGTTTCATTTAGCAAGTAAACTTCATCAATCACCGACAAAAAAACTTTATGGTTTCCGCTTCTATTTCACCGTTGCCGGGTTCCTTTTTTACGTCGAATAATCGCGCCATAAAATAGTATTATTCGACGCCATTTTACAAGACCTCGTATTCGATCGATACTTCTATATTCATTGCGTTTGGGTTCCTGAGCTAAGACTTGAAAAATTATAAGAACGGCCAGAGCCATAGCGAGCAAAAAAAAGGATAATGTTCTAGGACCCCTTCACTTTGAGCGTGATACTCATTATTTGAAAGATACCTTTCTAGAAAGCTGGGCCTAGTCCGGACTACCCCCTTGCCCCCTTCTGAATTGACGCATCATCAAAAAGCTCGCCCCGAGTTCCCACCACAAGTACATTGTACATGTCAAAAGATTACCTCTTATGAGTAGATCAATGAATCAACTTGAAGGGCGTTAAGGGTCTATGAAGACTACATCCAGGTATCTCAAGGTCAAAAAAATGTCAAAATAACAAGTTTTCTACCCTCCTGATCGACATACATTGAGGTTTTTGTACATCTTTAGAATAAGATTTTTCTGAAAAAAAAGAACTGAATTGTCTTTAATGAGACAGTATTGAGAAATTCATCACCTTCAGTCACGATATCATTGAAGTAATCAACCCTCCCCCTCCCCCTCCCATCCTTCATATCACAATGAAATAGGTCAAATTATTCTATTCATTTTTCAAATCCAAATTTTTAAATCTTTAGGGCAAGATTTTCCTGAAAATATTGGGAGCAAAATGCAACTGAATTGTCCTTGATGGTACAATATGAGAAATTCATCACCATCAGTCACGATATCATTGAAGTCATCAAACCTCCTTCTTCACCCTTTGTATCACAATGAAATTGGGCAAATTATTCTATTCATTTTTCAAGTCCAATTTTTGAATCTTCAGGGCAAGATTTTTCTGAAAATATTGGGAGCAAAATGCAACTGAATTGTCCTTGATGGTACAATATGAAAAATTCATCACCATCAGTCATCAACCTTCTCCCCTCCCTCCTCCCATCACATCACAACGAAATTGGGCAAATTATTCTATTCATTTTTCAAGCCCAATTTTTAAATCTTTAGGGAATGATTTTCCTGAAAATATTGGGATCAAAATGCAACTGAATTGTCCTTGATGGTACAATATGAAAAACTCATCACCATCAGTCATCAACCCTCCCCTCTCCCTCCTCCCATCACATCACAACGAAATTGGGCAAATTATTATATTTATTTTTCAAGTCCAATTTTTGAATCTTCAGGGCAAGATTTTTCTGAAAATATTGGGAGCAAAATGCAACTGAATTGTCCTTGATGGTACAATATGAAAAATTCATCACCATCAGTCATCAACCTTCTCCCCTCCCTCCTCCCATCACATCACAACGAAATTGGGCAAATTATTCTATTCATTTTTCAAGCCCAATTTTTAAATCTTTAGGGCAAGATTTTCCTGAAAATATTGGGAGCAAAATGCAACTGAATTGTCCTTGATGGTACAATATGAGAAATTTATCACCATCAGTCACGATATCATTGAAATTATCAAACCCCCTCTCCCCCTTCATATCATATCACAATGAAATTGATCGAATTATTCTATTCATTTTTCAAGTCCAGTTTTCACATCTTTAGGGCAAGATTTTCCTGAAAATATTGGGAGCAAAATACAAATGAATTTTTCTTGATGGTACAATATGAGAAATTC
Source organism: Maconellicoccus hirsutus (assembly GCA_003261595.1). NCBI lineage: Eukaryota > Metazoa > Arthropoda > Insecta > Hemiptera > Pseudococcidae > Maconellicoccus > Maconellicoccus hirsutus. The sequence goes on from QBDW01001088.1 coordinate 8,291, forward strand.
CCGACCATTAGTCATCAACCTCCCCCCCCCCTCTCTGCACATCACAACGAAATTGGTCAAATTATTCTATTAATTTTTCAAGTCCAACTTCATCATCAGAAGAGGAAAAAAAAATCCAACGAAATCAAAACATCGCCAAGTACATTCGTGCGATTATAGCGAAATCTCCACTTTCGCTCCCTCTTCGCGTCAGTCGGAACAATACCGAAAACATCTTTATTATCGGGTATTTAAACGGAAAAGAAGAAGAGAAGCAGGGAGAAAAAGCGCGACCGTGAATCCGGATACGCGGCGAAAATTATTTCAAGGTCGTAAAAGGGTTAACCGTGAAGGTAGTTAAACTCTGCGATGGCGGAGAAGGTAATAACAATTAAAATGATAAATTGGTGGCGTTATGCGGGCTACGTTCGCTCTGATGTGCTGCACATATACACACAATCACGTCATAAGTTTCGCTCAATTAACTCTTTATAGTCTGTGTGTACGCTTTTACGACGTTCAAAGAACGTACTTTATGTTGACGCAGGTCAGTATAGGATACCATAAACGAATTATAAGCCTGTGTCATCCATTCTACATTGGTGAATTTCTTCTCGCATTTGTCTGGCTTTCTATGCGGTGTTTTTTCTCATCATATTTCGAACACGTTTTAGGGGACATACATGCATCTCTCACCTGTGCGCCACACGTAGATGGTATTTCGCCGTATTCATAAATCACCGAAGACTCTTGCCACCTCCACGAGCATCGAGTTTGTATGGAAAAAGCACCGAAACTTGGTAATAATTAATAACGCCATATGGCCACCGCGCGTTTCGTTATTCGCGATGAATTTAATTTTCGAAATGGTGGTATAAGAAATTAAAAAAAAAAAAACAATTCCATCGCTGCTCGTTTTCTTTTTCCACCATAGTAAAAAACCATTTGTAATATTAGCGCTATAATTAGCTGCTACTAACCCAGCATCATGCATCTGGGTAATGTCGACCGAGAAGAAAAAATGGATCCTTTGTACTCGGTTCGCCAGCACCGAAAAAGAGGGAGAAGAGGTGAAATGAAAGATGAGACGGACAGACTTTTCACTTTCTCCCTCTCTACGATTATAAAAAACAAACGGTTATAACGAATGGGTATACTAAGGGATGCCTAAAATATAAACCATCGATTAGGCATAATTTTTACGCGGAGATAAAACAAAAACGTCGTTTGAATTCGCCAAGCCGCCAACATCACGTTCATTTCAATTGTCATTACTATACCGATAAAAATACTCGTAAAATTAGGGGAGACATCCCCAAAAACATGGTAGATTTGCTAGTGTAGAACGTTAAAACGCTATTTTATTCTCGTTACGTCGAACTCTATCCGGTATTTTTTTGGCGCGTATTTTCTCGTCGCGGTAATAAAATCTTAATTTATTTTCATAAAAAAAATTGACCTAAAAACTCATTTTAGGTACAACACACCGTTGACGTTTGATTTTTGGAAAAATATTTTCAAAATTATTATATTAAAATTATAAGGAGAGATTTTATATAAAAAAAAGCAACGAACATGGAAGATCTTAAAAGTAATTTCAACTTCTCATCATGAGACTCCTTACTTCTCTCATTTGGGGAAACAACAATTTCCCCAAATTACTCAACGCGTTCATCAAAATATCCTATTAGGTTTCACACCCCACCCCAGCTTCCTCCACGAGCCGATAAATTATTCAGGAAAATTTTAAGAATAACTGAACGAAACGAGGCCGCGTCGAACCATAAGTTGGCGCAAAAAGGGTGCAAGATGTTTCCTTAAAACGCAGATTCACAGTATTCGCCAACCACACCGGAGTTTTCGCTCCCCCAGCCGTTGCTCCAAGCGGGATAAACTTATTAGAAAATAACAGATGTGAGTTATTGCATATTAATCTTATACGCGAGGCGAGCCTTCCAAATGAAACCATCTCTTGGAGTTCACACTGTACGTTCGTCGACGTTAGCGCCTGTTTTTCCACCGAACCTCTTTCTTGATTCTGAATTTGTAACAATGTTAATTATAAGTTTTGCGGGAATTTCTCCATAATACGCCATATTGTGTAGTCGACGACCGCCTGCTTTTACTTTAAATTCCCTTGTAGTCTTTCGTCATCCATCTATACGTTCGTCTTGTTTCGTACAGTTCACCCTCTGTTTTACCTCCGCAGTTTTCTCCGATAATTAAAAAAGGGTTATCATACGTATTCTATATGTAATTCGCCCAAATTGACGTTTCCGTTCTTAATTTTCCCGAAAAGCGTGTTTTCACGCTTAGTTGAACGACATATGCGAGCATACGTGGGCGCCTTAATTAATTCTTCGTTTAAGCGTTTCGTTTCTATTAAATTTTATTACGTTTTCGTGGCTTTTTTGTGGGTATTCGTTGAAAAGCACAGTAGATCCATTTTCAAGTTTTGGTGTGATTTTAATATTCAATTGCAATATTTATATTTTAATATTTCGATTTTATTAGTCAACAAATTGATACTAATTGACGTAATTTATTGTTCACTCAACCTTCAATTGGTATGATCACGAGGAAATCCTTAAATTTACTTGAAGAATATATTAACACAGCCACACCCATTACACTTTTAACGGGTTTTCTGTATAATGAAACCAGCCAGTTTGGTTTTTGTTGCAACGTTACTAATCAATTATTAAGGTTCACGGGGTTTTCGTGTAATAAAAACCAGTCAGTCTGGTTTTTGATGCAACATTACTAGTCGATTATCAAGGTCAACGGGGTTTTTGTGCAATAAAAACCAGTCAATCTGGTTTTTGATGCAACGTTACTAATCGAGTATCAAGGTCAACGGGTTTTTCGTGTAATAAAAACCAATCAGTCTGGTTTTTGCTGCAACGTTACTAGTCGATTATCAAGGTCAACAGGTTTTTCGTGTAATGAAAACCAGTCAGTCTGGTTTTTGATGCAACGTTACTAATCAATTATTAAGGTTCACGGGGTTTTCGTGTAATAAAAACCAGTCAGTCTGGTTTTTGATGCAACATTACTAGTCGATTATCAAGGTCAACGGGGTTTTTGTGCAATAAAAACCAGTCAATCTGGTTTTTGATGCAACGTTACTAATCGAGTATCAAGGTCAACGGGTTTTTCGTGTAATAAAAACCAATCAGTCTGGTTTTTGCTGCAACGTTACTAGTCGATTATCAAGGTCAACAGGTTTTTCGTGTAATGAAAACCAGTCAGTCTGGTTTTTGATGCAACGTTACTAATCAATTATTAAGGTTCACGGGGTTTTCGTGTAATAAAAACCAGTCAGTCTGGTTTTTGATGCAACATTACTAGTCGATTATCAAGGTCAACGGGGTTTTTGTGCAATAAAAACCAGTCAATCTGGTTTTTGATGCAACGTTACTAATCGAGTATCAAGGTCAACGGGTTTTTCGTGTAATAAAAACCAATCAGTCTGGTTTTTGCTGCAACGTTACTAGTCGATTATCAAGGTCAACAGGTTTTTCGTGTAATGAAAACCAGTCAGTCTGGTTTTTGATGCAACGTTACTACTTGATTATAAAGATTATTCGCATTACTTTTTTGTAATATTTTGGAGGTAACAATGCAATTGAGGATTTCTTTATACAGTGGGCACCGCTTAATAGGATCGCATCGGGACCAACGGAATTCAATTCTATTAAGCGGTCTATTCTAGTAAGCGAGCATGGAAGAACAAAAATTTATTTAAAAATTCATAGCTATAAATTTATAGACACTTTACATAAATACAGATATGGATAAGTAGGTATTTTTTTCAAATTGGACACATCATGTGTTATTTAATCAACTTTAAAAAAAAAAAATCTTGAATTTTTGTTTGTTTCCTGTTCTGATCCAACATCTCATTAATAAATATCGTATATTTATTATGCAAGTCGAAATTTTCTCCATAGTATTGCACTTTTTGATTTGTAATTCAAGAATATTCTATTCTATTAACCGATCAAATACTCTCCATTCATTACAATAAGCGGTAAAATTTGTACATGAAAAGATACAAGCGTTCCGTTCCAACCAATTTTGATTCTACTAAGCGGTTTATTCTAATAGCCGCAATCCTATTAAGCGGTGCCCACTGTACATGACTTTTCTTCGAATTAGATTTCGTTATTTTTTTAAATCGATAAATACAAATTTCAAAAGCATTATCAACCAATGAATACCTCCCTCGCCAGGAAAATATTCAATAATATATCTCAAAAAATAAATTCAACAAAATAAACCCCAATCGCGCCTTTTGTTTCGATCGCAAATAAATCACCTAGCTTATTTGCATATCGCTCAAATTCTTACTCATCCTTTCACAAAAACACCTCAACCGAGTCATAAATAAAATTCAACGAAAGCTACCCAAACCTAAATTACTCCCTCTTTACCCTTCACTTATCCTCAAACAGGCTACAAAATTACCATAAATTCTTTCCCGTTATAACACGAAACACTCGAAAAACGCCAAGAACCCTCGACAATGAAAATAACAATAAAAAAAGGGTTATTTAAATTCGCTGCTTATTAACACTCCATATTTTCCGACAAAAGTACCGTCAATTGTACGAAAACGATACTACGTCTTGGTTGCTTTCAAATGAAAAATATAATTTCACCTTTGAAAAGAAAAAAAAAACCGGGATGCTACTTTCTTCAAAGCGTTAAGAAGGGAGATTGTGCGTTTTGCTGCAACAGTGTGGCATAAGTAATCCGTTTTTAAAGGGAGAATTTTCGGTTTTTTGATTCATGATCTTCAAGGGTGCTAATGCGAAACATAACGAAGATAAGGAAGTTTTATGATTATTAAACGCGACAAAAAAATATAACGAGGGAGCTCGTATACATGAATTTTTTGCAACCCTTAATGAATTAAGCTTTATAATTGATTTTTAAAAACGAAACGACTCCTATGTGCGTTTTCGTTCGATAATCGATTATAAATTTATTTCCTCATGAAACGAGGAAAAAATCGACGCGATTCTATTTTAACAAAAAAACCAGAAACCTTTATCGTCGAAATTAAACAATACAAACTCTGGTGAACTTTTCATCTAAATTAAATGTTCTTTTGCCGCGAACTTTACCAATATGAAATTTATAGTTTATACGCGATTTTCACTGTTGGTAAAAAGTGAAAAAAATGTATAAAAAATTAGGACCCTCTAGTTTTTGTTTTGAATTAAACTAGTCCTCGTGTGAAAAAAAAAACACCCCTTATTTAATTGTAATTTTCTTTATACGAATTTTCTTTCAATCAATAATTAAAATTACACCAAAATGTAGTAAATTTTTCATCACCTTTAATTGAGAATTTTATTAGATTTTTTTGCGATAAAAAAAAACCTGGTAAATTTTCATTTCCTTTTGTAATCCACCAAAGCAAAATATTCACCAACACAATAGTCGATGGCGGGTGAGAAGAATTCACAAAATAAACCAAAATCGATATCGAGAAGTTTTCTTTTTACAAAACAAAATCCAATTATATCGCGTAAAGGTATAAAAGCCGTTATAAGTTTCCCCTCTTACGCGTTATTTGAGCATTTTCATCCCTTATCTGACAACTTTGTATTTTCTCTTCTGTCACATTTATCTTTTCCCTCTCTTAAACTTTCCATTTAGATACCTTATTTTTCCGACCAATGCGACAACCATAAATTATTCTTCTCTTTCTATGGTATTTCTTTTTTTTTTCCTTTTTTTCGCTTCTTCTTGCACACATACTTTTTTCTCTCTTTGGACAATTCTCTGTTCTCTTTTATATATATTCCTCGTTCTTTATTTCTTTTCGCTTTTGTTTTTATCTGTTTTATTCCTTAAGGTGTTGTTTTTCACGTTTTTTACACCATATTACCAGCGAATATTCGCCGTTTAAAATGTTTTTACTAGGAAAATGCTGATGCGCCGCGCGTTTATTGTGGATTTTTTTTTTAACGAACGAAACTGCAAAATATAAGCGGAACGCGTGCGACGTTGAACAAATTTGCACAACATGATTTATCAAACGTTAATGCCGATGGCCATATACGCGTATGAGGACGAGAAAAAATAACGGCAACATATTTATCCAGATTTTATCGACGATATACCTGCGTACGCTTTGGAGAAATCGCTGGCGTGAGGTTTTGCGTTTTTGTCGTATTTTTCAACTTTTCAAATAACGACGAAAAATTTATATCGTCGGTGGGCCATAAATTTAAAGTTTATTCACCTTGATGCAATATTGTTGCCAAAAAATTTCAACTCGTTGATTTGAATATTGCCGGGTTCTAATTTAAGCAAAGACCTATTGATCTGAAATAATTCGAAGTGATTTCGTCTGCAATAAGGGGCTACAGGGTGTCTACATGATGTGAGCTCAGCTATTGGGAATTTTTTATGATTAAATATTTCATCGCAAATTTGTACCGTTTGTTTGTATTTATTCGAAGTAATCGATACTTCTGAGCAAAAAAAAATTATAAAAAATTATTACTTAAAATAGGCTGAAATTCATTAGACTCCAAGTGCACTTATTTTTTTGATATTATATTTATTTCAACGCCCAGTATTAAAAAAAATATAAAAAAAAACACACAACAGGAGCTTGAACTCATCCCAGGCCAATTTTTTTGCTCTTATTTTCTTGATTTTTTTTCCAAAAAATGCATTTTTTTTTTAATTTTAGAACTGCAAAAGAGGCGGGGGAGGGGGAACCTGTCTTATGAAAAAAAAAGCTTAAAATTTCTCCTTCCTGAAAAATAATTCTTATATAGACAAGGTACAATGAGACATTGAAGGATGAGGAAAGACCTCAAAGTGACATGATCAGGCCCAACCAGAAGGGGAAAGGGGGGTTTCTCCGGACTCAGATTTTTTGGGGCCCGCGTGTGTTTCAAGCCCTTGTAAAAAATAACGGGTCCTCTGGAAAATATGACTGGCCCTTGGAAAAATGTTGGGGCCAATCAAGGGAAGGGGGCCTGTATCATTTTCCTCCGGAATTCGAATTTTCTTTGCACCGTCCTGGACATGATTCCCGGATTCTTTCCCAGATCTATTACCCCTAATGACTTATTTTCCCTAATGTCAGTAGGGGAGCCATCCCATAACCATGTTCTCAAATACGGAGAAGGTTGGATGAAATGATGACCCATGAGATCACATAGAAAGTGGTGGGCGGAGTTAGCCAACGTTACGTCATCCTGCAAGTTCCTGTGCAGGCGCTAAGAATGAGGAGCATTGCATCAAAATGAAAGATAGGTCCCACAACATAACTGTTTATATCAATAGTCTTCAATTTTTGTCATTTTTTTAGGGATTTAGCGCATCTGAGGATTGAATTTCAGTCGAAAATAAACTATTCAATTTTTTTGGTGGATATGACTTCTCCTCGAGTTATAAAATTTCATTCCATATTTCCTCCCTGTTCAACGCCCTCGAAAAAATTCTCTTTTTGGTTTCATTTATCCATTCCTGTGACTTGATTTTTTAATGAAAGAATTTTTCAAGACAATAAAGTAGCACATTGTACGAGTAAGTACATCGACAAACAAAGCGTTGAGATGTTCACGGCGGTTGTAAAGTTCACGTAATAATTAACATTACAATTGGGTCGAGTTTTGGGCGAAATTCCTCTAATTTATCGGTTTATATTGGGATATGAAATCGCAAGCGGCGCAGGAAGTTTATGAATTATGAATAGCTACGCATACGAAATGCGCCCTTCTTCGTTGTCGGGAAAAAAAGCGCGACTAAAAAAAGGCTCCGGAGGTGTACGGTACGAGTATGGATTTTTTCTTTTCTTGGAAACGTAAATTTTATATTTATTTCGCATTAATATAATTTTTCGTATTTCGAATACGTGAGCGGGTGAAAGAGGAACGAATAATTGCTACTGGTATGAAGGAGTCTTGGCGAAGGTTCGATTGTATTGGCGGACGAGAGTGAGGTAGACGACCATACGTATGCGCATATACTACGCATCGGGTACACGAAAGGAATCGTAAATCAGCTTGGTAGAAAGTTCACGCTAGACGAAAACTTTTTAGAGCCAATCATATCTTGAGCTAAAGTTTCATTTGTATTTTTTTTTTCGCGCGGCGCGTTTTGTCGTATAGCGAACGCGGCAAGGCGTCTAGAAAGATACCGAAGGCAAGCGGAGTCGAAGCAATTTACATAATCCGCGAATATATCGTCAAATTCGATTCCGCGTATCTAAAAAGAAGAAATAACAGTAATGCATTAAATTTTCCAAATAAGAGGAAACATTTTTGTAATTTCGGTAGACACTCCATGCCCCTGCCAATCGTCGGGGTTTTTATTCGTATGACGTTGTTTAATATATTTTCTGGCAACGGAAGCTTATAAAAGAGAAGTAGTACGTATTACACAGGAAAGATTTGTTACTGACTTTTAATTTATGGGTCTGCACTTTGGGACGCTTGGCAGTCAACCGATAAATTTGTTCTTTTTCAGGCCCCAGTTTTTATCCAATAGTTTACGACTTGGAAGCATCCCCCTCGACTCTTCGCTTCTGCGCTAGTGTCCCCGTTTAAAAATAGACACTCCGCTATTATCTTATCTCTTACTCTTTTTTGCGCTGTTCCTTTTTTTCTTTACTTTCTTTCTGTCTTTTTCTTTTTTCTTTTTTGTATTTTACTTGAATTATATTCTTCGATATTATCCTGTTTATTTTCTGGTAAATAAACTCCATTTATTCAGCATCTTTATTAAACTCGAGAATGTCTTTTAGTCGGGAAAATTGGATAGAAAATTAAAACGGCCAGCGTCTGGGAATTCACCTGATCCTCGATGGTGTTTTAGTAATTTAAATTTTTTTTTCGCATTGCGTACTCGCGCAAGAAACACGCTGGCGCGGCATACAACGAAATTAGAATTACAACGGCGACGTAAACGAAATTAATTTTTGTCGTCGATATAGCGGCGATTTATTCGAGCGTGTACGTGAAATTTATTCTCGAATTTGTTACGACGACGATACTGGTTTTGGTCGCGTATTTTTGGAAGGTTTGAATAATTCGATTGGAATTTTTTTCGAATTCAGAGTTGTGGCGCCGGTTTGATGCAAGAATTTCGTATTCGACGTACAGCGGTCCAAGTATTATATCGGGCGAGTTTATAATGGAATTTTTAATCGCAGGAAATTCTCTTCGGTTGCTGACTCGTTCTTGCGTGTTTACAGCTCGATGGTTTTTTGCGATTCTTTTTCCTGTCGATGTTCAAAGGTGTTTTTTAATCCTTGAAATCGGGCGGTGATGTTTGAGGGAGGGGAGAGGGGAGTAGCAAGTATCGAAATATAATTTTCGTGCATTTTGATAGTATTTAAAAAAAAAAAAAAAAA